>PITA01003088.1:46752-145087 GCA_004023965.1 Spilogale gracilis | reverse complement strand
GGGGAGGAGGAAGGCCTTGGCTGTTTAAAGTCTTATTTCTGAAGGTAAGTTATGGCATTGCATGGTCGCGATGACAGAAAACTTGCAGATCCTTTATCCGGGGATGGGGTCGATGCCTCTAGAAAGAGCTCCCCAACCCTCTTAAACCACACTCGTGTTACACTGTTATTTGCTGCGATCCGGGTCGCTAGTAAATTAGAGAAATCAGACTAGAGGTTTCTTTTCCTCCTCCACCTCGTCTCGCTCGCTCACCCTCAGAAATTTATTATTATTTTTTAAATTTCTTGGTATTGTATGAAACTTAACGTAACTGAGACCAAACCCGAGTCCTGTAATTCACAAGGACCCTAAATCCAGGAATCTGGAACACGTTTACGTGTGAAATATCCGCGATCATTTCTGCTAAATGAGGAAGGTAAAACGAAACGATGCAAAAAGCTAAGACACAACATGTACGACAGAGGGGGGGGGGCAGAGGGAGAGACGGAGAGAGAAGCTATTTTTTGCTTTCCTTTCTGTAGAAAGGAAAATAAAGCCTGCATTCCCTTTCCCTCCCGGTGTGTAGGGTCTAATCAATATTTTAACTGTCTGAGGACAAATTAGTCCAGGTGGATCTTGTAGAAAAGTTTTCGCGAGGTGGGGTGGAGGTGGGGGCGGTACGAAGGGGAAGGTGGGTGGAGGTTGTGGGGGATGGGGACGGAGCGAGCTCTGCCACTGCTAATGGTCATTGGCCTGGGGCTTTGAAACCATTGCCTGTCCTGCTAATGACACGTCCAGTTCTCGTCTCCAGGCCGCCGACGCCGGGCTGCGGGAGACTGGGGTACTTTACCCACGCGGGGAGGGGCTTTATTCGCCATCCCTTGGGGTTGCCCACTCGCGGCGTGGGGGCCCCACGCGCGCCTCCTCTCTTGCGCGCCGCCGCCACCTCTTGCTCGCGCGACTTTTGTAGCCAGCCCACGGCGAGGGGGCGCGGGGGTCCCCAGCGCGGACGTCCCCGCGCGGCCACCCCGCGTCGGGCCCCACGCGCGCGGAGCCGCGCGGTCCAGGCTCAGAATGGCAGCGCCCGGCCGGGCGGTGGTGCCTCCTCGGGGGGCAGCGGAGGCAGCGGCGGTGGCGGCGGGATCTTCGCCGGGGCCCGCGGGAGGAGGAGGAGAGGGAGGAGGAGGGGAAGGAGGAAGAAGAGGAGGAGAGGGAGGCGTTTTCTGCCCGGACCGCCGCCAGTTCGAGCGGGCACGGGGACGGGGACACCCCACTCGTTGCTCCTCCGTTATCGAAAGATGTTTAGCAGACTTTTACGCCCAGAGTGCGGATTTGTACTTCATTTTTTTCTCTCCCCCCTCTTCCCCAAAGCAAGATGGACTCTATTCCCTTTCTCTTTCTCCCTGTGCCTCTGCCTCTGTCTTGTCAGCCTTTAAGATCGACATTTTGTACTAAGATGCAAACTTGATGGTGACCAGCAACAAAGGCGGGGTGGGATCCCTCGCTGCCTTCCTCCCTCTCGGTTTCCTAGCTGCCCGCACCCCGACCTCGGAGACCTGGTGGCCCTGCACTTGCCGCCAGAGGCTGTGGCGAATGTGTTTCCCGGCTCGGTTCCGATCTCCAATCTGGGGATTGTGACTGGGGCCGGGCGTTTGGGCGAAGGTTCTGGCCGCCTCAGGTTTGCAGGGCTGAGGGCTGCGCTACCTGGACCCGCTGCCGTCGCGGTGCCGGCTGGCTCCTGGGCACCGTGGAGGCTCAGGCTGCCTATCGATTGCTATGATTTGGCTACTGGTAAATTTGTCCTGGGGGCCGCGATCACTTGGTGCAAGTTGATGAATGATAGCAATGTGGGTTTTGGGTTTGCAGAAAAGGATCAACTTTCAGCTTTGTACATACGGGGAGTAGGGAGTGAGGGTGCAGGAGACACCCTGGAATGCCAGCTGGGCTATCCTCAGCCTCTGCTCTCTGAGTGCGGGGAGCTTCTTTGCTTTTATTGCTTCACAGTTTGCGCGTGGGGGTGAGAAGTAGAGAGAGGGGAGGGGTTGGTGGCGAGCTGGACTCCTGGATTTTGAGGACTTTCCTTCATAGGTGTTGCAGGAGTTGGGGCTCTGTTGTAAAGCTCTACCATACTGATGATGTACCTTTATTTGATACTTTATAGGTCACTATCATATGACAAAGGCTTTGCCGCAGTTCATCTTCCTCCCTGTATACTTTCCATTTGCCTGGGTAAGTGTGCAAACTGTTCCTACAAGGAAGCTGGATGGCTATTAGTAATGGCCTAAGGGTCCTTACTGTTCACAGGAGAAGATGCGGTGTTGGGGTTACAACACCCCAGAAATCTTGTCTTACTGAGTTCCCTACAGAAATCAGTTTATAATTCTTAGTATTTAGAATTCAGTTGCTGTTATTACTATCTTAAGGGAGTTTAAATGTTTATTTCACATATATCTGTCAAGTGTCATTTGAAAAGTTACTTTCAAATAGTCATTTTAATTGATAATGAAATTTTACAGAGTTGAAAGCCTAGGAAATTTAATACTAAATAGTATTGTAGAAAGATTGTAGCCTATGAGTGGAGAGAATTATTAAAAGCCCAAAGAAGCATTATGCAGGATGCCTCTCTAATTATAGTGACTAACATTTGCTTACTCTTTCTTAGGTGGTCTGTCTTGGGTAACTTGTGCTTTTTGTGAAAGTTATTTTTGTGGTGGGGAAGGATGGACTGGATAGTGTTGTAAATCTAGTATTTAGTGGACCAGTTTGATATAAAAGCCAAATAGTTATTTCCAAATTAATCATAATTTCCTTCAAAATTCATGTATTTGGAGAAATTGAGTTTATTTTAATAGCCAGTATATGCAATACACAGTTACTCTGAAATCCCTTAAGTGCCTTTTTCACATGGATGCCCTCAAATGGAAAAATTTGTGAAATGATGTGTGGGACAGCAAGTGCCTGAAAAGTTTTTGAGAAGTAATGGTCTAGGTGAGAGTTGATAGAACTTCTGAAAGCAACAGGGTGAGCCCAAATTGCAGAAAACCGGCTTGGAATTTTCCCCCCTCCATTGTAAGGAACACCTCAGATATTCCAAGTTGCTGATAAGTTAAGAAAACTACTCTACTTGTACTAACTGTGTAAATCAGTTGTGGTACTCGACAATATTACCATAGTGAAGATGGGAGTTTGTATTTTGTAAATGAAAATAGATTGAACTCAATGTTCCATAAAAGAAAAAGCAAAGTGAATCTATCTGTTTTTTGCCTGACTTGCTTCGGATATTATATATTATATACGTTATTAAAAGGTTGTCTTAGTATTGACAGCAATTGAAGACCAGGCCTTTCTGATAGTTTCCATATAGTGGCAAAACATACTTTGACATTGCCGAGAACCTTAGGCGATTATAAGTTCCGTGTCCAGCATCTTTCATGGAAAGTAAATATCATATTATTTTAGATAGTTAAGAGAACCTCTTAATATGTTACATATATAATAGTCTGTTTGGAATGGTGAGAATAAGATGTTAGATGAATTTAGTGCACACCAAAATATGTAGATTTCAGTGTCTTTTGATTTTTTTTTTTTAGAGCTTGTTTGCAAGAGAAGTTTTTCATTTTTGAACATATGGCAAGAGTATTCACAATGCATTCCTGATTTACTAAAGAACACCACATTTATACATGTGAGGCACATTATTTTGTTCACTAGAGCAAACTTTTAATGTTAGTTCTTTCCCCATGGAAATATATTTGACCAATTCACAATTTAAAATGGGAATCAGTAATTTCCAGAATAAAAGTGGTCTGATGCACTCTTGCATTTCTTTGAAATATCAAACAACTGGTTCATTACAACAATATTTTCAGGAATAATCTTGGTCTTTGAAGTTAGAGTAGTTTTTGTAGTATAAAACTTGTAGTAGTGATCTAAAAGAAGTCACCCTCACAGTGAATTACCAGTTATTTGCATCTAAAACATTTATTTGATTTGAAGCTTAATTATCAAAATAATTTAGATAGAGCTTTTGCTTCTATATTGCCAAGAGTTTCCAAACTTCCCATTTTATTATTCTGCATATCTCTATTAAGTTCTGAAACTGAAGTCTTAATTTGCATTTCATATTTAATGCTAGCTGTTGAAAAGAGGAGGTTCATATATGTGTTTCTTAGTGCTATATTTTTTGGAGCTACTGTTTAGAAAGGAGTTTCCAGCTAGAGACTTCAATATTTACAAAAATTTGCAATTTTGACATCTTTTTTTTTTAATTCGTCTTGATCTTTGTATCTAACTTAAAAAAAAAAAGTTCTGGGTTTGGGGGTTTGTGAGATAGCTCTGCTTTAAACATACATATAGGCCTGCTCTGCAACTTGAAAAATATATGCCACCTTTGACCTTATAGATCTGATCTTTATACTTAATCCATTGAAACAAGAGATTTGTTTAGACATTGAACTAAGAACACAGCTTTGAGTGGAAGGTAGGATGAACATGTAAATTATGGTTGGCTTATGCTGTAAGTAACTGTAATTGATAAGGCTTTTTGTACGTAGTTAAAAAAAGAAGAAACAGTCTCATAATGTGGCACACACAATTCATGAAAATCTGACTCAGCAACTAAAGTATAAAGTCATATTTTTCAGTAAAATGACAAACAATTTCTAATTAATCATCGGTCAAAATATTAAAAGTTTACATTTTCTTACATTTCATAGAGCATTGCAAAGGCCATTATTTTTAACTATCTTACCAGGAATATCAATTACTTTTTTATTAGTAATCTTTAATAGAAGTAATAAAGACTTCACAGTTCAACCCTACTAAAAAAGACTTTTTGAAAATAGCCTGGCTGTTTATGCTATACTAAAGGAAATCCTTGAAATTATTAATGTCTTATAAAAGTGCAGAAATGTTTAAAATTGTGATATTTAAAGGTTCTAAGTTACTAAATTTAGGCAATTAATTGTGGCATATTGCTTCACCACCAGTGTGGGATACCTGTATTTTGAGACTTAATCTTAAGCAGTGCTTAACTTAAGAAACAGTTTTCTTGAACTTGTAGTTTTAAGGTCCACCTCATCTTTTAACATTTCACCACTGAGAGCACCTTTTAAAATAGGTCTGAGTGATATCTTCTTTATATTTTTAGTCAACTTCCTTCCTCTCGCTATGAAATTAAAACAGGGACCCGAATTATGAAAACATTGTAATTTCACTGCTTGGTTTTTATCACATGCCCCAGGTAAATTGGATACAGGTGGTCCTCAGGCTATACTTAAGAAAAACTGCTTTGAAGGTAGTAAGGAGTAAGGACTAAGGCTAAAGAATGAATGAGGGTCTTCCAGCTAGAAGACTCGGTGACTGTAATTCAGTCAGTGGGTTTGTACTACCTCAAGGGCAGTTATCACAGACTGTGTCAAATTATAGAGATTTCTGTATATTAAGTTATACCTGAGGAAAGCACTTTTTTTTTTTTTTAGGAAAGCACTTTTTGAGTACATCTTCTCTCAACATTCATCCATGTTCATATTATCCCTTAGAAGGCAATTACAGTTTCTTGAAATGCCAGTTTCTTTAAAACTGTAAAGATACATGCAGAAAATCTTCATGTATTAATAGGGATTGTTTTCAGTTTTTTTTTCTTTCAAAGAAAAAGATGAGATGAACTGGAATAAGTACCAGTTACACAATGGAAATGTAAAAGTAGACAAGCCAATAGCGAATTCTATCTAAAAGTATATATAAATACAAAGAAGATGAGAGATTAAGGGAATGAAAGACTTAAAGGATTGAGTATAAACCAGGGAGCATTGAACACACCTACCAAATACAAACTTAATAAGAGATGTGAGTCAGTTTAAGGGTCTAGATAGTGAAATAACTGCAGCTCATGAGAAGGGTTGTGTAAAGTACAAAGTAAAAAATAAGAATGAGTTGGAGTTTCTGAAATCTTAGGAAATACTGTAAAATACTGATTGAGTAATTAAACTAATAGCTAAACATGGCACTCGGGAAAAGACCAGGGGATAAAATGGAAGTTCTTGCAGTAGAATAACTGAGATCCGAAAATGGACATTGAAGGTTGTTTTTTTTTTTTGTAAAGGAAATAATTACATGAATCATGGATAACTTATAAAGGAGAAATAAGAACAGGGATAATAATTGTTTAAAGCAGCTGAATTAAATGTTTTTGACTGAGATGTATGGTAAGAAATGCCTTTTATATCCCAATCCATATATAAAAGCTGAAACAAAAGTTTTGCTGAAACAGTACTAAGAGTAGTGCCCTCTGGTATTTTTCTATTCCTATATGATCTTTACAAATCTAAGGTGTTCCAAACTGTTTGATTAAAAAAACACAGTGTTACTAGCTAAATTGATCTTAGGACTTTGGTGTTTGAAAAACACCAACCTGGAGGACTTGTTAAGTGGAGACCCCCAGGGATGCCTAGGAGGCTCAGTCTGTGCAGTGTGTGACTCTTGATCTCAGGGTTGTAGGCTTAAACCCTATGTTGGGCATAGAGATTACTTAAAAATAAAGTCTTAAAAAAAAAAAAAAAAGTGAAGGTCCCCAGGTCCTATATCCAGATAAGCTGATTCAGTGTGCTGAGGTGGGGCCCAGGAATCTGCGTTTTACCTAGTGTTTTGGTGGTTCTGAAGCAGGTGCAAAGTACTCTGACACACTTTGAGGAACTCTGGTGTAGGGGACAGTTGGCAGAAGAGAGAATAGGAGTCCTGCAGTGAATGTGGGCTTCAAGTTCTTTGACAAGGTCTCTTCCAGCTTCAACACTCTGTGGCTGTATTTCAGTTAGCATGTTGGCAGTTACCTCAATATGACAACAGCCCTTGTCACCCTCTGTTGAGAGTAGCAGGTATAGTACAAGGAACAGAGGCTTGGAAGCCAAAGATCCCTGGATTCCACTACTGTTGCCCCTCTTGGTTACAGGTTACCGCCTGCAGGACTTTAAGCATGTCACCTCAAAATAAACATTATGTGCAAAAAGGCGTATTAATATTTATCATGCAGCAGAATGAAAATTAGACGAGACAGTGCTGTCTGTAATGATGCTTTACCATGTATATATTCTTACAGTTCTATCTCACTTCATCCAAGTCCCACTGAGTTTGAAGTTCTTCGAAGCTGTGCCTTTTAATTTTTTTAAACATCTTTTTTTTTTTTTTAAAGGAAACTCTACACCCATCCCCTCATGGGGCTCAAATTCATGATCCCAAGATCAAGAATTGCATGTTCTGCTAGTCTATGCCTTTTAATTTTTGTTTTCTCTAAAGTGAAGTTGGCCCTTGAACAACACAGGGGTTGGGGGTGCCAACCTCCACCCATGCAGTCAAAAATCTGCATAGAACTTCTGACTCTCCAAGTACATAACTACTAATAACCTACTGTTGACTGCAGGTCTTACTGATAATGTAAATGGTCATATATTTTGTGTGTTATATGTATTATAAACTGTATTAAAATAAGCCAGAGAAAAGAAAATGTTATTGGGAAAATCATAAGGAAGAGAAAATACATCTTAGTATAGTACTGTAAATATCCATGTGTAAGGGGACTGGCACAGTTCCATGATGTTCATGGGCCTACTATAATTCTCAACCTTGGTTATTGTGAAACACTGGTGCATTTTTAATTGAATGTGAGGTGTTAGGAAGGCACTTTATTGGTGACAAAGGAAATAGTAAGAATAACCAGGATAAGAGATGAAAGGATAAAAGTGACAAGTACCTGAGGCATGTCATAGTTAAATATGGTGCCCCTTTAGATTTGGGGAATGATTTCTGTACTTTTTTTTTTTTTTAAGATTTTATTTATTTATTTGACAGAGAGAGAGATCACAAGTAGACAGAGAGGCAGGCAGAGAGAAGAGGAAGCAGGCTCCCTGCTGAGCAGAGAGCCTGGTGTGGGCCTTGATCCCAGGATGCTGAGATCATGACCCGAGCTGAAGACAGAGGCTTTAACCCACTGAGCCACCCAGGCGACCGATTTCTGTACTACTTTAAACAGACAGCATAGGACAGGAGAATTAGCTCTTTTCATATTTCAAAGTGGTTAGTTGTTGGCACTGGGCATTCTCTCCGGTGACTTTGGTCCATTTTGCAGTGTCTTAGAGCATCTATCTGTTCTCAAACGTTCTGCTAAGACAGCGACTGATGTTTACACAGAGGGTATTGTGATTTCCCTGGTTATAGACTTAGATAAATTATGTGGTGGATTTATAGGTAGTTAACTATATAAGGTAGTTACCACAGTGTGGTAAAGCCACTTCTTTTCCTATCAAGAAAATGTATCAGAATATAAGTGAGAGTGATGTTATCATAATGAAAATTTTGAATACACCCATATATAAACATGTAAAATTCTTTATGAACTGTGGTACTTTTTTCGTAACTAATTACTTGGGCATTCCTCACGATCAGTTAAAACTTAACCCTTTTGTCAAGGCATGAAGATTGAGAAGCGTTACATCTGGAGTGTGTAATAAATTACATTGCACAGAATAGCCACTTAAAAAAGAAGGGCAAGCTAAGGAGGAGATTAATGGGAAATACAGAAAATCCCTGAAATCTCAAACAATGTGAAAACCAAAAGCTAGGGAAAATGCAACATGTGGTCAAAGGAAGTACAATAGACTATAAGTATCAGGGTTCTCAGACATTCCTGTCTTACTCAAATACTCATTGCTTCTAACACAGACATTTATTTTTAAGAAGTCTCAACATTTATTTAATTTGAATAAATTAAAATTAGGTAACTTGCATTTCCTAATTTTTTTCTTTTTTGAAAGAGTTTATTTATTAGAGAGAGTGTGCACATGCAATCAAGGCTGCTGGGGCTGGGATGGGTGGGGGGGCAGTTGGGAGGGACAGAGGGAGAGGGAGAAGCCGGGCAGGGAGCTAGACCTGGTACTGGACTTGGGGCTCTCCCAGGACCCTGGGATCATGACCTGAGCCAAAGGCAGATGTTTAATCAACTGAGCCACCCAGGCGCCCCATGTTTCCTAGTTTTTAAAGTTATATTTGCCAGGAATATCTTTTTTTACTTGGCTAAATTTTAATTGACCTTACTTTTTCATCTCCAGTAAATTAATAAGCTCTGTATATTTTAAATTCTATATAAAATGTCTTTATGCTTTGATGTGTGGTAGAATTGGATATACATTCCTAACTTTATCATAAAATCTCTGAAAAACTAAGTTTTTTGTTTTGTTTGTTTTGTTTTTCCCTCTAAAAGTCTGGCATCAAGGGTCATTTGGTGGCAGAACCTGACCCAAAGTGTCATGAGCTTGTTTAAAGTAGTTTTAAAGCCCACTTAGAAAGAATATTCACATATTTTGCTGTAGCGATAGTAATATATTTGGCTATGAGGTGCTATCCTAGATCTAGTTAGGAATGTTACGTAATATATGCTGTATGCTCCCTCTGACCTTTAAGACTCACAAAAATCTGAAGCATACCTGGACCTAAGGGTTTCAGATAAGGGACTGCGATCCTGTTGTATTAACTTTCTTAGTCTACACAGTGACATTATCTGGTATTCCTACCCATTTAACTCGGTGAGTATCCTTTTGCTGATTTTGATCACTGATCATCTGAATATGCTGAGTTCCTTTCACGCTGGTGAATCACATGAGGTACCGTAACAAGATACCTTAACGTTATATATTAACTCAAACTGTCTTTTGAAACCCCATGGCTTCAGTTATGAGGGTAGAATACATCAGGGGTTAATAAAGTCAGGTAAGCAAAATGGTAGCTAACATTTGTACCTCCTAAGTTGAGCAGTGAAAGGCTCCTACCTAGGTAAGGAAAGATTAAATATACACACACCCCACCCCACCCGTTACTTGAACCTCCTATACCATTTTGATATTGTGATTCCATTTTTGTTTTTGCTGTAGTTGTTAGTTTTTTTATTTTTATTTTTACAGATTTTATTTATTTGAGAGAGGGAGTGAGAGAGATAGAGTGTGCGTGCATCTGCATAGGTGGGGTGAGGAGCAGACAGAGAGGGAGGAGCAGACTCCCCACTGAGCAGGAAGCCTTTACTGGACCCTGAGACCATGACCTGAGCCAAAGGCAGATGCTTAACTGACTGAGCCACCCAGGCACCGTTGGGGTTGGTTTATTAAACAGACAGACATACTGAAATCTATACTTGAAACTTCTATCCTGTTTCTCATATAATGGTGAACAAAATTTGGCTACTTTCATTATGGTTTACTGTTAGCAGAGTTTTGTGAAGGGGTTACATTTCCTTTATTATATTGCCACTTGCATATTTCTATCAGAAAAGTAAAAATAGTGTTTTCTGCAAATTTCGTTTACTCTAAGGTAAGAATGTTTGGGGTTGTACTGTTTCAAAGAGGTTCTAGATACCTTTATTTTCAGTGATTATGAAATGATTTTTTGTAAGTCATCTCTATGCCCAACATGGGGCTTGAACCCACAACCCCAAGATCAAGAGTCACATGTTCTACCAGCTGAGCCAGCCAGGAGCCATACTTTTGATTTCCTATAAAACCACTATAGAAAAACAAAGTGTGATGTGAAGAAGAGTACATGTGACACACTAGGAAAAAACTTAATAGCTGTATCTGATCTGTTGTTACGGTAAAACTTAAATCAGTCTTCATTCTCTATAGACTGAAATGGTTAATGGCTAAAGAATGTTTTACTTTAGTTACTTACCCATACAACTATATCCTTTGGTGTGGGAAAGCCACAGTTAATTCAGAGGCAGTCTTATTAACAATGCTGATTCTTTTAATCTTAAAAAGTGCTGAGTTGTTTTTCAGCTTTTGGTGCACCTCTCAAAACTTAGCCAAGTGTGGAGTTCTCATTGACTGCAAAGGGAATGTGGGAGAGCATGGAACAAAATGAGAAATTAATTCTCTACATCCAGCTGTCAAATTTTGATTATCTTTTGAATTACTGAAGTTATATATTTTTTCTTTCTGGTCCCCTTTCTCTTCTCTTTCGTACCCTTTCTTTTTTTTCCCTCCCCTTCCTTCTCTTCCTTTCTCCCATCCATGCACTAACCAGGCCCAGTCATGCTTAGCTTTCAAGATAGTGGACTCTCCTCTCCTTTTTGCGGTCCTCCCTGAGGTCCATTTTTCTATTTTTTTACTCTCAGCCTGTTATTGTATTGGTTCATTTGCGATCTGTGATACAGCCTACAGATATTTGAGAATGAGCAGGGAATTGAATTTTTTTTTTACCATTATTTGATTTTAAAGATTACTTTTATAGTTTTGAGTTATTTTAGTAATTATCACCAGCCATATAATAAAATTGTTAATATACAAGTTTGAGACTTACACAGTTCCCTACATTTAAATGTCATTTAGGGAGGGATTATGAGGAGCCTTTAACAAGGCTATGTGAGGCAAAGTAAACTCGTCATTTTGGTGTTTTAGGGTGATAGGATGACTACACAGGTTCATTCATCTTTAAGGGAAAGTTGAAAGTAGATTTTTTGAGTTTCCCACATACTGTTTACTTTGGGAGGAAGGGGAGAAGATAATTTGGACTGAGGGCATCTATAGGAAGCCTAGGTTTGATTTTTACTACTTTATTTTTCACAACACCTTTCTGATGAGAGGTAACTATGTTAGTGACAAAGAAGAAACCAAGTGTCAAGTAACTTGTCTGAGGTCACACAGGTAGCAAGAGACTATTCCAGGCTCAGGATGCCTGTCTGCAGTGCTCCAGTCTCCAGGACTCCTGTATTTCCTTGCCTTTAGGACCACATTCCAAGAGATTAGGACTCAGAAGTGTGGGGCACCTTTCAGCCAAGAATTCCTCCCAATTTTTCTTTCTCACCAAAGAGAAGTCTTCATTTTGAAGTGATGGGGTTGGAACACTACTCTCTATTATTTAAGGGAGGTAGACTGGAAAGTCTCTGAACTGGGGCCTGTTGTCAGTTCTCATCAGCGAGGTTACAATCAAAGACTAAACCAGCCCCAAACTTAGTTTTTAAATTGGCATTTAGTAAACTTTCTTTCTAGTTGGTGTATCTGCTATAGAAATGTCTAATAACAGCAGTTATTGTTTTTACCGTTTATTAAGTCCTCTGATACATTAGTCGAAATCGTTTGTTCTTTCATGAGGTATTGAGTCTGTTTTTCTTTTTCTCTCTCCCTCCCTCCCTCCCTCCCTTCTTTTTTTTCTTTCTCTCTCTTTCTTTCTTTCTCTCTCTCTCTCTCTCTCTCTCTCTCTCTCTCTCTCTCTCAGATCTTTTAAAGGTTTCAGTTTGGGGCTCCTGGGTGGCTCAGTCATAGAGCGTCTGCCTTCAGCTTAGGTCATGATCCCAGGGTCCTGGGATCAAGCCCCACATTGTGCTTTCTGTACAGTGGGAAGCCTGCTTCTCCTTCTCTCACTCCCCCTGCTTGTGTTGCCTCTCTCACTGTGTCTCTCTCCATCAAATAAATAAAAAATAAAAAAAAATCTTAAAAATAAAAGATTTTATTTATTTAAGAGGGTGTGTGTGTGGGACAGAGAGCATGAGCAGGTGGAAGGGCAGAGGGACACACAGCCCCCATGTGGGCTCTCAACCCTGGGATCATAAACTGAGCCCAAGGCAGGTGCTTAACTGACTGAGCCACCCAGGCACCCCAAGGAGTTGGGTTTTTTAGGCTGAATATTCTCTGACATTTTTACTCTGGTACTTTTTTTCTTTTTTTTATTTAGCAAATTTAGATACTATACATATTTTTTTTTGCTTTTGAAGTATAGTTGACATATGATATTGTATTAGTTTCAGATATACAACATAGTGATTTGATAATTCTGCGCTTTATTCAGTGCTTATCACAATAAGTGTAGTCACCATATGTCACTGTACAATGCTATTACAGTATTATTGACTATATTTCCTATGCTATACTTTTCATTTTGGTGACATACTTATTTTAGAACTGGAAGTTTTTACCTGTTAATCTCCTTTACCTGTTTGGTCTGTTTTCCCATTCCCTTCCCATCTGGTAACCACTGGATTGTTCTCTGTATTTAGGAGTCTGGTTTTTTTCTTCTTTTTCTTTCTTTCTTTCTTTTTTTTTTTTTTAAGATTTTATTTATTTGACAGAGATAGAGAGCACAAGTAGGCAGAGCAGCAGGCAGAGTGAGAGGGAGAGGCAGGCTCTCCAGTGAGCAGGCAGCCTGATGTGGGACTTGATCTCAGGACCCTGGGATCATCACCTGAACTGAAGGCAGCAACTTAAGGGACTGAGCCACCCAGGTGCCCCAGAAGTCTGATTTTTCACTTACTCATTTGTTTTGTTTTGTATTTTAAATTCACATATAAGTAGAATCATATATTTCTTTTCATCTATCTGACTTATTTCACTTGGCATAATACCTCTTAGGTCCATCTATATTGTTGCAAATGGCAAGATCTTATCCTTTTTCATGGCCGGTATTCAGTGGTGGCAGCTGTGGTAGAGGTGGAGTGTGTATGTGGCGTCTTTTGATCCCTTCATCTAGCAGTGGACACTTGGGTTGCTTCCATATCTTGGCCATTGTAAATGCTGCAATGAATTTAGGGGTGCATATATCTTTTTGAATTAGTGTTTTCATTTTCTTTAGGTAACTACCCCAGTAGTGGCATTTCTGGATCATATGGTATTTCTGTTTTTAATTTTTTTGAGGAACCTTCATACTGTTTTCCACAGTGGCTGTACCAGTTTACACTCCCACCAACAGTATGAGGGTTCCTTTTTCTCCATATTCTCACCAATACTTGTCATTTCATGTCTTTTTGGTAATAGCCATCCTGACTGGTGTGGCACTCCAGTACTTTTTAATACTTAACTGGTGAATGTATTTTACTAAAGGAATTTACCAATACAACATGGATAGTATTATAGTTTTCTGACAGTTACTTTGAAGATAAGTTCCATACAAGTAGGAAAATTAAGCAGATTTATGGACTTCATTTCAAAGTATATGATGATCAAACCTGAATTAGATATAGGATTAGTCAAAAGTTATCATTTTTACATACTAAATAATTTGGTTAAGTGTTGGTTCAGATAGCCAAACCGAGTTCCATTTAATTCAGTGCCTGTGTTATGTTGATGCTGACTTAAACTTTGAGAATAAAAAGATAAATGTGGAATGGCCCTGGTCCTTAAAGCAGACATGGATTCTTGGCTGAAAAAGTCCAGTAGATGTAAATATCATATGTTATTCTGTGTTAATTGTACAAACAACATGACATACAGTAGTACTGGAGTAAACACCCTGAAAAACTGGCAAATTCCAACATAGGAGCTGGACATTGCAATACAGGGGGTGTTTCTTGCCCTTACAGTGTTGGTCCTAATTGTCTTTGAGCTTGTGAAACTAATTTGGTCCAAGCACTAGAGTGGATTTTAAAAATCAGGCTTCTAAGCTTCCTTTGGCTTTTACTTAAATATTAGTGCATCATTTTGTCTTTTGGTCTGTTTTTAAAGGGCCAAGACTTTTTTTTTTTTGTTAAGCTTTCAATTTATATTGGAAAGTTAAGTTCCAGTCGAGTGTTTTGGACTTCCTTTTAGTTTATTTTTCCTTTTTAATTTATTGCTATTAACATCACAGGCTGTGATGACAACACTTTTTAAGTAAAAGGAAATGGTTGAGGATTCCACATATACCAAATCATGTTCAAAGCACCTTAAATGGAGTAACATGCCAATAAAAATACTATAAAGTACTGTAGCTAAGACTTACTTTACTAGTTAGGAATATACTAATAAGACCCGTAGCCCAGGTATTAAACAAAAAATGAGACTCTAAAGAGATAAAAGTGGTGCTTCTTTATCCATGAGAGATTACAGATTAAAAATGATGCCCACCTTTTCTGTCAGGCAGTTTTCAGACTTTCTGGTGTGTTTTCAACCTGTGTTTACAACTGCAATTTCTCTCATGTTTTAGTAAGCCATGGCCTGGAGGATACATGTGAGTTTGGCTTTTTGGGGTCCCCTTTTATACGTAGTGATCTGGGTCTGGTCTTTGGACTTGATCAGACCTTCAGGATCACTTCTTAATCATGACTTTTGTGTTTATTGCACCTCAGAATCGTGTGCATTTTCACCCATTTTTATTTGTGGCTCTCATTGGTCCTTTCAGGGTATCAACCCAGTTTAGATTAAAATTTTGTTTCTGAAATATTCTGTACAGTGATCCAAATGCCATCCCTGGCTGCTTTAATAAGAAACAAAATGCATTCATAAGCCAAATCATAAAGAAGACGCTGATCTGGGAAAATATTTCTTCATAGGCTCACAACATTGATAATGACTCTAATGTTTACATTAAAGCAGTGAAGAGGAACAGAGACACACAGTATAGTAACTTGTGAGTCCTCTATCTTTGGGCTGTTTGGCATCTCAGAAGTACAACTATTTGGATCTTATTATTTACCGGTCCTCTTGGTAATAATGAACTTCTTTGTAAGTTTTCCTGTGTGGATTTGCATTCTCATCTCACTTGTTGCCGTATCTTAGTATAATTGATCCTTGAACAACATGGGGGTTAGTGGCACTGATGCCTGTGCAGACAGAAATCCAAGTGTAACTTTTGACTCCCCCCAAAACTTAAGCTACTAATAGCTTACTGTTGACTAGAAGCCTTACTGATAACATAAACAGTCAATGAATACATTTTATATATGCATTATATACTGTATCCTTATAATACAGTGAACTAGAGAAAATCTTAAGGAAGAGAAAATACAGTTATGGTCCTGTCCTGTAAAAAATCGGTGTATAAGTGGACCTGTGCTGGTCAAACCTGTGTTCAGGGGTCAGCTGTAGTCCAGAGAAATGTTCAGATTTGTTGTCAGCCCAAGGTTTTATTTTATTTTAATAATTTTTCACATATAGTCTCACATGAATCATGCAAATTCATTTAGAAGTTTCTTATAGCTTGAAATGTCTTAAGGAATGGGAATCACAGGTGAAGAGTTGCATGTGCGAGGACCTGATCTCACATACAGTGATGAGTTTACTGCATTAGAAATTGTGATCATGAATTAGTTGTTAAGAAGCGAATTTCCTTTTCTTTTAAATTTTAAAAATGTGATAATAAATGTCATTCCTGACATCTATTTCAAATACAACCAGATGGCCTTAAAGTCTAGTATATAGGTCTTAAGAGTTTGGATAACTGGAACTTTTTAAAAGATGTTTCCCTTGAAAAGTTTTGACTTAATCCATTTTACAAAAGTATATATTTTAATTTTTAAAATTATTTAAAAAAAGATTTTATTTATTTATTTGACAGAGATATACAGTGAGAGAGGGAACACAAGCAGGGGGAGTGGAGTAGGGAGAAGCAGGCCTCCCACCAAGCAGGGCTTGATCCCAGGATCATGTCCTGAGCTGAAGGCAGACCCTTAATGACTAAGCCACCCAGGTGCTATATATTTTTACTGATGAATTGTAATCTTAGAATGTTTCACGTGTTTTTCTAATTGATTTCAATTAGCAGTGGCTACTGATTTTTCGGATCGAACAAATTTTACTATTCTCAGGTCCCTTTGTTAAGTAATCAGTGATCTGTGAAGTACTCCTGGGGTCCTTAAAGGAGTGTAGTACTAATCATTTTATGAAGAAAAGCAATCTTGGTAAAGAAAATAATCGTTCTCTACCTAATCTGTTTGGCAGTTCTGGGTTCCATATCTTGAATTGTCATTACTTTATGCAACATGTCTTGAGTACCCATAGTATGTAGTAATTCTGGAGTTTGCAGAATAAAAAGAGAATGGCTCTAGCCTCAGATTGTTTCTAGTGTAATAATAACATTCGTATGCCAAATGTGGAATGACAGTTAAGGATGTTACAGTGTGCATGGCGCATAGGGATGCAAGACTATAGGGCAATAGGAGATGATCAAGGAGGGGAAATTGGGATGGACCTGAACTTTGATTGTGTAGCTCAACGTTTAGACATCCTTGCAAAATGCTTTTTTGAATATATCATGAGAGAGAAAATGAATCTAGTGGACAACCTGGGCTAATCCCACCTGGGCCAATTTACTCCGTATGTGTCATCAGGCAAGCCTATGGACTTTTAAAATGTTAATCCCCCAGTAAAAGAATTTGAGCGTGTACTCTTGATCTGTGTACATTTATCTATAAATTGTATATCTACTGGGCTATTAATATATTATATATTTAAAAATATAAATAGCTTAGAAATAAAAAAAAGAAACTGAACATAAAGAAAAATTCTAATATTTTCTTAATGTACTCCAGTGGACTTTCTCTTGCTCATCTTTTGGAGTTCAAGAACCCCACTTTGAAGACTCTGGGTTAAAATTGGGCAGTGTCACTCCAAATTTAGGTTATATTCTGTGCGATCAAGGTCCTCTTGATTTTGCTCACTGTATCCTCAGTTCCTAGAGCATGATAGAGCTGAATAAATACTGTTGAATGAGTAGGCAGAATTAGGCTGGTTGGTAGGATGAGGACAGTCTAGCTCAGCATGAGGGATCTGGTAAAAATAGAGACAATTTCTATACATTGTTGTATCTCCTGTGCGTATAAAAGAACTTGCCACATAGTAGGGACTAAATAAATATTAGTTGGCTGAGTACAGGTATGGACAGTGTGTGGCTCAGCATGAGGGATCTGGCAAAGGCTCTAGATCCACTGGCATGAAAAGGTTAAGTTCCAGGAGTCCCTTAAAGCAGGGCAGAGTATAGAGATGGACTAAGCCCTAGGTGGGCAGAATGATAACAGCCCATGGAGGGGGAGGTCACAGTGTTAAGAACAACTCTGAGGAATGGCCTTGGTGACCTCAGATCTTAAAGCAAAAACGATGACCTTCGTAAGCATTACAGTCTGGATTTTACTCCTGTTTGTACTCATGGCACCTAGGACATACGATGTGGTAAGTGATGAACCTTTATTGAATTGCTCTGCTTTATACCATGAATGTGCTGGGTATGGAAGGCTCTGCGCCAGCAGGAATGGGTCAGTATCGAGATCAGAGGCCTGTAAATGAGTCTGCCCTGACTGACGCAAAGCCAGCAATTCTGGGATTACCTTGTACACAGATATGTTTTTAAGCCTTGGCAGTGTTGTGCTCTAGTGACCACAGCTACCAGACCACATTTAGTTGTTTAGTTAAAGGTCATTTTTAACATGCTGTTGACATATTATCAATGAAGAAAATGGAGTTTTTGATTGAATTACTTCTTACATGCTACCATCATATTCCCTCTTCCCTCAGTCGCTGAAGCTGGGCTTTGTCATGGATCACCCCAACGTATACTATTCTAATTAGTACTGAATTCATTTACAAATAAATAAAACAAGGTAGATTGCATTTTCTGTCTCTCTTTTTTAAAGATTTTATTTATTTGAGAAAGAGAGAGCACAACAAGCAGGGGGAGCAGCAGGCAGAGGGAGAAACAGGCTCCCTGCTGAGGAGCGAGCCTGATGTGGGGCACTGGACCCCAAGACCCTGGGATTATGACCTGAGCTGAAGGCAGACACTTAACCGACCGAGCCACCCAGGTGCCCTGCATTTTCTCTCTTCTTTTTGGAATTTTATCATTTAGATGTTCTCTTTAAAAGGTGGTAGAATTCCAGTTTTGTGGTCATAAAATGAACCTGTCATGCATTTTATTTAGCATTGTCTGAACAGGGAGAGCAAACATTTCTTTCAGAAGAAGCTGTGGCATTAACTCTTTTAGAAGCTGACCAGGTGAAGGCATCCTTTGGCTCTGCCACACTAGTCAACGCAGGTACCCTGCGGTCCTTCTAGAGTTTAATCTCAGTTGGGACATGTTTACTTAAAGCAGTTTTACATCTGCACAGTTAATAAATTATGATGCTCTAATTTCCATTTCTGATGTCTTGCAGTAAACATAGGAACTTCCCCTTTCCCCTTACAAAAAGCAGTTTAGTCGCCTCAGCTTCCTAGAGCTGAATAAAGTTTCTTCAGAGAGCTCTCCTGCTTTTGTAGCTGGGTTTCCAAATAAAGGCTCCAACAGTTAAAACTTTTTTGCTCTCATCCTTTTCCTCACTAAGTCATCAGATTTTTCTTTACTGCAAGGCTGTTACCATTAGAGGGACAGTAACCATGAACTGTGTCTTGCAGTAGCTATTGCAGTCTGGAGTTTACACAGTGATTTCACTGACCTCTTATTTGCTCTTCATAAGTGTGCTCTGAGGTGGAGAGGAGGGTATCCTTATTTCCGTTTTTCAGATGAGGAAACAGCCTGGGTCAAAGTACTTGATCCAGGACACTCAGTTTGCAGTGGCTCCCGAGAACAGAACCCAGCATTGTGGTCATTCCTCCAGAGACCTGCCCAGTGTGCAGAGCAGAATTTATTTTCTTAGAACTAAGATTTGTTTTTTTTCCTTTTGTGTATTTTCAACCTGATAAATTACTGTAAATAAATGGAATAGCAGTGGCATAAACAATATGGTTGTTTAATTAGTGAAATGGGCCTTAAATTTCTGGTGTACTTAAATCTGTATTTAAGTAAGTGTTCTCAGTTCATGTGGACTGACTGTCCATTTGACATAACTTTTTAAACAGCTTACATGGAAAATTAAATGCATAGGGACCACACACTGACAAAGAATTTGCTTTGAAGTGTATATCAGGATTCTTAAGTGAGATTTGGATTATGTATCGGGGCCACTTTTTTTCCCTGTGAGATGTACTTCTGAAATTATAATGAAAATTAATTGGAAAATATGAATTGATATCTAGATATCTGAGCTACACCCATTTCTGGAACACATTCATATTCTAATTTGATATCAACTGGTGTTTTCAAAGAAGTGAAGGTGAGTGCTGAGGGTTTTTTGTTTTCCACTTTAAAAGGCATTTAAATTTGGCACTCTAGAAAAGGAATGTTTCACAGGCCAGTTAGAGAATTCAATATAGCACCACTGCCAACCATAAGAGAGATCTTTCTATTCAAAAATTACTACAGGATCAATTTTTCGGTTAATATTTTACGTATTCGGTTAAGTTTTATTTGTTAGGTCTTATCTCAAAGTTCCCCAAGAGTAAAGAGGCATACTAATTTTTTTTTAAAAGATTTTATTTATTTATTTATTTGACAGAGAGAAACACAGCTAGAGAGGGAACACAAGCAGGAGGAGTGAGAGAAGGAGAAGCAGGCTTCCCCCAAGCAGGGAGCCCGATGTGGGGCTTGATCCCGGGACTCCAGGATCATGACCTGAGCCGAAGGCAGTCACCCAACCCAACTGAGCCACCCAGGCGCCCCATACTAATTATTTTACTATGGGAGAATAATAAAAGATGATTGCATTGGAGTTCCAGAATAGTTTTTTTTGAATGATTTAAGGTTTGATACAAAGAGTTTATTTAGAATATTTCTATAGGTTCCCTTGACTTCCACTTAATTTTTGTAATTTGTATCTGAATATTTATACTAACTTTAGCCCTCATTGTAGTATTAATGGCTAAAGAAGACATTTGTTAAACAATTGCATTTAGAAGAAAAGACAGAGTGTGTGTTTATTGAAGGCATATAAAGAGGGGAAGTGTTTAGAAACTGAACTTTCAAGAGGAGAAGGGTTTAGAAACTGTGAACTTTCTTTAGTTTGGTTTTTTGTTTAAAATGGAGTATGAAAATAACTCATGAGGATAATTAGGTGGAATTCCTCCCCACCCTCTGTTGTTAAGCAGCTGAACGCAGTGGCCCTTCTCTACCTTGAAATAGCCTGTGAGGAAAGAATTATCATCTTCATTTTAGATGAGGGGATTGAGTCTCCGAGGCTAGGCAGCGTGCCCAAGGTCATTCTTCCTGTAAGTGGTGGAGCTGGCGTTCCATTCCAGCTCCTTCTGTCTCAGGAGACCATGCTCCTCCTTACTCCCGTGCACTGCCCCGCTGTGTTGTGGGTACCACTGGATAGCACCCTGTACCTGTCCTGACTAGCTGCATGGGAGTGCTGAGTGAGGCTCCGGCTCAGGATAAAAGTAGGCTTTCTCTCTCCACTTTCCTCCATTGTCACACAGACTGCCACAAAGAGAGGTGCTTGTTAAAAACTGTTTCTTGAGTCACTCTAAGCATATGGTAAACATCTACAGCTTAAAAAGTTAGTATTATTAAACAGTATTCTAAAATATGAAATTCCTGTAATTTTTAAAAGATAAACGTTGTGCCACCACATAGAAAAGAAAATAGTTTTGAAATTCAAAGGGAATAGTAGATTTTAGCTCCAAAAGGAATATTGTAAATGATCATAGACTAGTCTAATCCATCATTTTATTTTTTTATTTTTATTTTTTTATTAAAGATTTTATTTATTTGACAGAGAGAGATCACAAGTAGGCAGAGAGGCAGGCAGAGAGAGGAGGGAAGCAGGCTCCCCACTGAGCAGAGAGCCCAACATGGGCCTTGATCCCAGGACCCTGAGATCATGACCTGAGCTGAAAGCAGAGGCTTTAACCCACTGAGCCACCCAGGTGCCCCTAATCCATCATTTTTAAATTGGAAGGAAGCAAGGCACAGATAAAAGACTAGGACCCAGGGCATGCGAGTGGCAAGCAGAGTTGGAACCAAAGTGTAAGACTTTGGGTTTGGTGTTTCGCTATATAGAAATCTGTTTAGCACCCAAATGAGATAGAAAATATGTTTAATCAGTTGATGGCACCACTTTCACATCAGGAATATGTGACTTTTCTTTGTATTGGTTGTTTATACCTGGTAAAAAAGAACTAAAATGTTATTTATATTTAGCATAAAGCTGTATGGCGTGCATTGTACATATTAACTTTGAAATAATTTTATTATCTTGCTAGTTGACGTCTACTTTATTTAGTAGTATAACATAATTTTGTTAGCTGATAGTAAACTGCTCATGGCCAGTGGCTTAGCTCCCTGTGTCCTGAAAACAGAGGAAGAATTTGCAAAACAATAACACATTGTTAAATGGCATGCCAGTTCATCAAATGCCATAAGTTTATTACAGTGTGGTCTTAAGAAAAACCATCCCAGCCTTAATAGCAGCTCATCCTCAACTTAAGCGAAAGGACCTTCCAACTTATTCTAGGGCTGTTTGATTTTATTCTATCCACGGAAGTATCAGCTACTCATAGCGGTTGATTAGGAGAAGTATGTAAAACCAAAATGATTTAGTTGTGCGTGATGGAACTGATTTGTGTGCTGGGATGCCTCATGGTGGCCTTGTTAAGAAACTGCTATAGTGAAACATAGTGTCCACACACCCTGTCACTGACAGAATTCACTCAAATGTATGTGGACTAAACATTAGTGAGTTAGGACCCTAGATGATAGATGATATTTTCAAGGTTGGTATTTCTACATTTCATTTGGGAGAAATGAACCTCTGTACTGCAGTTCAGGTGGGAAGCCTGGTGTGCCTTATCAGAGCTCTGCTTCTGGGACTTCCCCTTGGGGAGTGGCCACCCTCTCACTCTGACCTTCCAGAGACTGCGAGTCAGGTAGTCCCAGAAGCTGCTAGCGTCCCTTTGTGTTAGAAAAGTTAGAAAAAAGACACCCTTTTCTTGGGATACTCTAGTTCCCAATGTTGGAAAATTGTCACAATACATTGATTTTTTTGTTGTTGTTGTTACTTAAATTTTTTTTTCCAGTGCTCCAAGATTCATTCCCCATTCCTCACACCCAGTGCTCCATGCTTTAGGTGTCCCCAGTACCCACCACCAGGCTCTCCGATCCCTCCACCCCTCTGCCTCCAAGTCCCTCAGTTTGTTTCTGTGTCCAAAGTCTCTGTTGTTTCGTTTCTTTCCCTGGATTACCCTAGTTCCCCTTTACTTTTCTTCTCCCACTATCCTCCAGGTTACCCCTCATGCACCGCAAGTAAGTGAAACCATGTGATACTTGACTTTCTCTTCTAGGCTTATTTCACTCAGCATAATCTCTTCCAGTCCAGTCCATGTTGCTACAAAAGTTGGATATTCGTCCTTTCTGATGGAGGCATAGTATTCCATTGTATATATGTACCACATCTTCTTTATCCATTCATACATTGATTTTCTTAGGACAAGACACTTTACTGCCTTTTGGCAGGGCATTGTCCTAATAAACACATAGAGTGTTTCACTCTGATCTAAGTGGCGCCCCCTAGGGTTGTGCAGAGCCCAGCCTGTCCAGCTATACATGGAAACCCTGCAGGCAGTTATATTGAAGGAGATCATGTCTTAATACATCACATTAAGTCTAGAAATCTGTACATACAGTTCTTGAGTATAAAATGCTAGTTAGTTATGAAACCATTATTTTAAAAATCATAAACATGAGAAATGAAATTAGAAGACTAGATAATGGAGACATTTCTTTACTTCTCCAGTTCACTGACAGAGGCTCTGTATTACACATTCCTTGGCCCATCCAATTTAATATTATTTTCGTCTGTCTTTTAGAGTTCTGATTAAAGAATAAAATTTTCTGACCTTTATGGAGGAGCTTCCCTTTATTAGATAGGTGCAGTAATAGAATGCGGAATGACTTTATGCATCCACCTCTTTTATCCATCATTAAAAGTTAATTGTCACATCATGTAAGTGCAACTTGATGGGATTTTTAACGTACCAAAAATTGGCAACCTGTGATGAAGAAAGTGTGCTCTGTGAGGACTTGAGTTGAGAACGAAAGGAAAAATGAACCTTTTATAAATCTTAAGTGGCAGCTAAATGGAAATGAAAGCTTTTAATTTTTTTTGGAGAATGGTGATAGCAGATTAGTACCTTCTGTTTAGTTGGAAGAAGGTTTCAGAACGCAGCTTGTCTGACTTACGGGTGGTGGTTTGGGTGACTAGGGACTGTGGAGATTTAGTCTCTAACCCATTTGGAAAGATAATAATGCATTCGCTATCTCTGTGCTGGTCCGTGGAGTTACTGTCTTAACAGGAGCAATAATTACCTCTCTCGTTCTTATTTAAGGAGTGGCAGTTGGTGAGATATTCAGCAGGAAATCCATTACCCTACTTACAGTCCGTTGCTTCCCTGGTTGAGTTTGAGTCTTGCCCAGTAGGTAGTGATGATGCATTAAGTAGTTAAAACCATGACCGTGCTGGGCCTTTCATTCAGCTCAGTGACAAGACTATAAAATACCGGAGGCCAAACAAAGATTTTGAAAGGGTGCTTCCTTACGAATCCTCAGGGTTTGGGAGAAAGGGCCGTACAGTGTCGTACAGTATCGCTGGTTTGTAAGGAGAGTGCTTACTTACCTTAGCTTTAAACGTATTAATTATTCTTAATAGGAGTATTTCATTTGAAACCTCAAGGTAATCCTTAACCTTTTACTTTTATTTGGGTCCTGCTGGGGTGACCAGGTTTCCTTCACTGCAGTACCTCACCTATCCAGAGCTTTCCTGCTGGGTTTCTGGCAGATTGATTCAATAATAAGTTTGTTTGAATCGATGCCTTTTTCTGTGTCCTCTGAAAATCGGTTCTGTTGAAGACCTCGGAACCACTGACCATCTATATTTTGATTCTTCAGTTCTTTATACTTTGCTGAGATGACACTTGTTCTCTAGTCATTCCTGCCCATAAATTAAGTTTTTAGTTTTTAATTATACTCTTGTCATAATTTTAAGAAATGTTAGTGTGAATAACAATGACTTTTAAAGGTCTTTGTCAGAACATTATTTGCTTACTTTATTGACTAAATAAAACCCAGATTTCTTTTTTTTTTTTTTTTTTAGGATTTTATTTATTTATTTGAGAGAGTGAGACAGAGCAGAGAGAGAGAACATAAATGGTGGTGGGAGAGGTAGAGGGAGAAGCAGGCTTCTCGTCCAGCAGGGAGCCTGATTCAGGGCTCAATCCCAGGAGTCCGGGACCAGGGGACCACAACCTGAGCCGAAGGCAGACGCCCAATAGACTGTGCCACCCAGGTGCCCTGAAACCCAGATTTCCTAGATTTCATGATATACTGGGCCACATTAAATACAGCATTACCAAGTAGCTTTTTTTTTAATTAAAGATTTTATTTATTTATTTGATAGAGAGAGATCACAAGTAGCCAGAGAAGCAGGCAGAGAGAGGAGGAAGCAGGCTCCCTGCTGAGCAGAGAGCCTGATGCCAGGCCTGATCCCAGGACCCTGAGATCATGACCCGAGCTGAAGGCAGAGGCTTTAAACCTACTGAGCCACCCAGGTGCCCACCAAGTAGCTTTAGTGACAGATCATATTTCACATGAGACCAAGAATTTTTGCAAGAAACTTAACATCCTCACTTGGAATTTTTTTTCTTTAACTTTTTAGGTTATGAAAGGATTGGAACTTTTGGAATTAAGTAACAAAAAAACTGTATTTTCCAAAAATCCATAGTAATCATAATGTTAGTGCAAGGAACATTTTTTTGTTAAATATGCATTATTAATTTAAAATGTATAAATTAGGGGCACTTGGGTGTCTCAGTTGGTTAAGCATCTGCCTTAGGCTCAGGTCCTGATCCCAGGGTCTTGCTCAATGAGGAGTCTGCTTTTCCCCCCCTCCCTCTGCCTTTGCTCCCTGTTTGTGCACTCTCCCTCTGTCAAATAAATACATAAAATAAAATAAAGTGTAAATTAGATAGAGTGATCACAGTATGTGCAAACTGGTTGTTCTGCCTAGGCCCTTTCATTGAGCATAGGTACAAAACTGTCTTTATTTCATTACAGATGTGATACAGTTATAGAAACTAAAAGGAACATATGATTCCTTTATCCCCTCAAGTTTTGCTGTATTTTCAGAAGGAAAAGTAATGATACTGATTTGCTGAGTAACTTCTTACTGAACCAGTTTCTGTGTTGGTCTATTAATGTAACTACTCTGCTGGTTTATTTATTTGGACTTGTGGGTAATGAGCATTTTAGGTAAACTTCATAATGTTCAAGGTAGTTTGAGAGATTAATTAATACTTATTTCCTTGCCTTGAAAATGTGTAAGTGCTATTTAAGTAACAGTTATGTAAACAAAGTGTTTTATATTATAATGAGACAGTACCTGAAAAATATTTGTTCTGACAACATGAAGTAAAACTCAAACATTCTCTCAGATGTTTTGTTAAGATTTATACTTTTAAATCTTAGCTGTAGTTAGGATGATGGCATAAACTATACTTATCCCATAGAACTTTAAGAAAAGTCTGAAAAAAGTTTATGGATGGTTCTAAAGCATCTTTAGTAAATTAATGGTATTTAGTAAATGGATCATTCACTAGATGCTTGTTCACTGAATGAAATGATTGAACTTTGTCTTAAATTCCTGTGGTTCTGATTGTGCCTGACATGCCTGATAGTACCTACTTCAGGACCTATCAAGTAAAGAGGCATTTGGGAGTTACTTCATGGATGAATGAAACATAAGACAGAATTTAGTGTTTGGCAGGCTCTTCTGACATAGAATTTTAAGATCTCACCAGATTTTTCTCAGATTCTCATGAAACCTCTCCCAGTTGGTTTTCTTTTTGTTTTTATTTGTCCTGACCTACCCTTTAAAAAATGAGTAAAATATGACATTAAATATAATGTGTATTTACTACCTAGTGTATGTCAGGTACCCTTCTGCACACTTTCAAGTATCTCACTTTAGTTAAAGATGACAATAGATCTTGTTGGTGGATAATAATTCATCTATCCGCCCTCTACTTTTTTCTCGTTTCTTTTCTCTCACAGATTTTAGAACTGAGACTCTCGAAGAGGGTGAGTCACTTAGCTAGGAACATACACAGAGCACCAGCCTCTAAGTCCAAAGCCTGTTTCCTTTCCTGTGTCCTCACTGATGTAGGGAGTCTTACACCCGGACTCTTAATCTCTGATTTCTGAAAGTTGTTTTTTTGTTTTGTTTTTGTTTTTTGTTTTTGCTTTTGTTTCATTTGCTGGGCACCCTTTTTGTGTGTGTGTGTGTGTGTGATTTAAAGCTGAGTTATGGGTCTAGCCAGACTCATAGAAACCTAATTAAGTTGGTCTTTTGATATCTACCTGAGAGGCAGCCTGGTGTAAAAGTATTTTTGTGTCAGATAAGCCCCATTTGAATGTCATCTGTGTGACTTTGGGTCCAGCCGTTAACCTCTTGGAATTCTGGTTTCCTCATCTAGAAACAAGAAAAATAATAGTTACTTTTTTTCTTTTTTTTTTTTTTTTTTAAAGATTTTATTTATTTGACAGAGAGAAACACAGCCAGAGAGGGAACACAAGCAGGGGGAGTGAGAGAGGGAGCAGCAGGCTTCCCGCTGAGCAGGGAGCCCGATGTGGGGCTCGATCCTGGGTCTCCGGGATCAGACCTGAGCCAAAGGCAGTTTAACCAACTGAGCCACCCAGGCACCCCTAATAGTTACTTTTTAAAGTCATTTTGAAAAGTCAAAAGATACAACCTATGTAAAGCAATCGGGTGCTTTACACATAGATTTAGCAGCTATAAATTTATACTCCTTTGTAGAAAGGACACTGCAGCTTCTGTTAGGTATATTCAGTGTATCTGTATTTATGTCTGTGTTCATTTGTCTATTTGTAAACCTAACATATAATGTTTTATTTATGCTCTTTTATATATGGGGAGGAAAAAAAACCAGGTTCAGAAAACATGTGGTTTTCTCAGGGGTTGGGGAAATCCTGATAATACACAGTAATATACACTTAAAGATAATAAAAGAATTGTAGCGTTTATTTAAGAAATATTTATTGAGCTCCTTCTATGGGCTAACCTCCATTCTAGTCTCTGAGAGTGTACTACAGATAAATAAGATGTTTAAAAGGTGCTGCCTGGATGGGAGGATACCTTCTAGTGGGGGGAAAAAGACAGTAAGTAAAATAAATAAGCTGTGTATGTTCAGTGGTAATAGTATGATAGCAGAAAAAATAAGAGGAAGGGGAGACAGAGTGAGTGTTGTAATTTTAAACCCAGTGGTTTGTGATGAGGGAGGGGGTCACGCCCTGTCAGGAGTTGTACTTGACCTGGCTGAGACCTGGCTGAATGTGCTGTTGACCTGAGGAATGCCCTGTTCTCTTCCAGCACATGGGAGTCGTCTCTGCCTGGCCCTCTTGGAGATGCTCCTTTTCAGCATGAAAGGTGGTACAAGTTTGTACCTTGTGACAGGCTTTTGGGGAATCCACTGTTGTGCTTGGAAGAGGATGCCTCGTACTCTGGGTGGCTTTCTGTGTAGTTGGCAGATTTACAAGCAAACTGTGTGCATGCCTTGCAGCTTCACTCATACACTTGTTTTAAGATTTTTCTTTCAAATTCCCTGATAGTAATCTTCTGGACTGAGAAGAGTGTCTTAAGCAAGTGTGCCATCCTTAATTGCCTTATTTAAAAATAAATATATACTTAATACTTAAGGGAGGGGTACATTGAAATTTTAAAATAATCCAGGGAGAGTCAAGACAGGGAGGAGTAGTATTGAGCTAATACTTTCACTTCAAAACCTCTTAGGAAAATAAATTCTCCCTTCTACCTCACTCCACATTCTTTTATAGATCTATTCTTTCAAAGTATTTATTGAGCATCTACTGTGTTTTAGGCACTATGTTACCAAGAGGATGGGAGGGTGGATAAAGTGATATCCCTATTCACAAGGAATATATACAATTAGAAGGGAGAAGAAGTAGAGAAATGACCTCCTTATGAGACAAGAATGGGATAACACAAGGGGAGAAGCTAGCACATGCCTCGATATGATGGCTGCTCAGCCCCTCTGTATTGACTCCTGGATCAAGTGATCGGTCATTCAGGGGAGGTGGAGATGGTATGCTAAAAGGAGGTCAGGTGAGGGAGTGGTGACTTTGGACTCCATTATTAGGGAGGTCTTCATGGAAACTGGAAATGGGCATCTAAAATTGGGTGAGACGTGGGCATGCCCCTTGAGCATGGGGAGATGACCTTGTTTGGTTTTGTACGTAATAGGCTGTTGGATACTTGTCAGATTTACTTAATAAAGGGGAAAGGATGATTCTTGTGAAGAGAGCACCAAGAATAAGGACATGCCACCAACTGGGAAGCCCAGGGACCTTTAGGAGAGGTTGGCTGCAAGGGAAATACTGCTTCAAAGTATAATGAATCAGGTACCCCTGCATGGTTCAGTCTGTTAAGTGTTTGACTTCTGATCTCAGTTCAGGTCTTGATCTCAGGGTTGTGAGTTCAAGCTCTGTGTTGGGCTTCCTTCTGGGCGCGGATCCTACTTAAGAAATAAAATATAATGAGTCAGATCATAAGGGCTCATAATTGCAGGCCAGGTAGCGCAGGACCATGGAAGCAGGCTGCTTGGCTTGTATCTGTAACATTGGAGCAGGGGTTGCATGGGTGGTAGGAGCATCCGGTGAGGAGACTGTCAGAGCGTTAGAGGCTGGAAGTAATTAGGAACTGGTTTAGAGTAGCCACAGGGGTTGAAGGGGTATGAACAGAGCCAAGTGATAGTTAGAGGCTGAATTGACAGCACAGTGAAATATTCAGCTGTAGCTCCGTAGAGTGATGGTGAATGCCTCTTTTTGCTATAGGAACTCCTTTTGAGAAAATGAAAGATCGAATCAGATTAACTGGAACAACTTTTCTAAGAGTTTAGCACTATCTCAGTCATGCTAGCAAGAGCCCTTCTAAACACTGAAAGCAAGACAATGTTAAGTGAAGTTATTATGTCAACGCTTAGGTAATTTATAGCAGAGTTCAATTTTTATATATTGTAAATATATTTTTATAGTTCTTCGGGGCCCTTTGTATATTCTGTGTTATAAATACACACACACACACACACACACACACACACACACACACAAGGAAAAGAGAGAGGAAATACAGAAATAACCACATATCAGTTGCTTATTTGGTGATGCATCTTGAATCAGTAATATAGCCCAGTGATAACACTTGATTTTTATGTGAAAATTATTTATGATCATCAGTTTTATAAAATAGTTTCTAAGAAAGCATTTTGGGGAGGTTTCTTTTTTTTTTCTTTTTCTTTTTTCTTTGTTTCTTTTTTTCATTTAAAGGAACATTTAGAATAATCATGGTGTTTAAATTTTATTCAGTACAGTACATTTAGGAAAACATTCTTCAGGAAGGTCACAGTAGCTTTTTCTTCCCCATCTAGCACAAATGTAGAAGACTGTGAGAAGAGATAATGTAAAAATGTAGTATGTATGATTTCTTTCCTTCTAGCATCACAGACCTCATTGATACACCTGTGTTAGAGTCTAAGCCCTGAAAATTGATAAACCCAATTCCAGCCCTGGCTTTTCACCACTGAAATATGTAACCTATGCCAGACGTTCTGTTGGAACAGGCCTCAGTTTGCCTGTCTCTGAAATAGGGACTGGTCGGAGATGTTGAGGGTGGCCTTCCCAGGGTAACTGCCTGTGACTCTGACCTCGGAGAGCCACAGGGAGAGACTTTCCCACAAACAGTGACAAGTTGTTGTTCAGATTATTCAGTATTCTTCATAGGTTTTCTTGACTTGTATCTTTTTTCATGTTGGAGGCTGAAAGGCCCAACCTTTGTTGGAGAACATTGCCCTTTTCTGAGTAGAGTGCAAGACATGGGAAGATGCCCCCAGTAAATAATTGCTGTGTTTCTTTCAGCTGTGAGAGATATTAGTGTGTTAAGGGATTTTGGATTTGGTCTCATCCTCTACTAATGTTAGAGAAGGAGTTGAAACAACTCTTGCAATATTCAGAAGTAAACTCTTAAATGGATGATCACAGACACCTTTTATGTTAATTTAACAGACATTTACTGAGGTCCTGCCTTTTGCCTGGCTGGCACAGTATTAAGCTCCAGGAGTATAAAATAAACAAAAAGAGGCACCTGCAGGGCCAGTTTCCATAGTAATAGAGAAAATAGGCAGTAAGGACTTAGTATGAATAGGTATTACTCCAGTATTACAGATGGAAAAGTATGAAACCGAGTGACTATCCTCTAAATCATAGCTAAAACTGTTTTATTAAAAGAATGTCAAATAAGTAAAAGTACCTGAAAAAATTAAAGATAATAGGACTGTTTCTCTCTTCCCCTCCCCCAACGAAAGGTTCTTTATCTTGAATTGAAGATAATGAATTCTCATCTGAGTTTCTTCATGTTTCTCTTGTTCAGGTAGGTCGGAGGAGCAGGGACATTTCAGCTAGTCTAACAACTATGACGAAAGGCAGGGAGATGTGCATTTTCTAAGGACGTCAAGGCTCCAATTATTTGGGGATTTATAGATCAAAGCCATTTTTAGTCATTTTTGCTGAGGTGGCAAAGACTTCATTTTACTCTTTAAATTACCTGTGTTTCATTTAACTTCATAAGGAAAATAACTATTTCAAAAATTTTATTTTGAGTGTCAGAGTAACCTCAGATTGGTAATGATCTGCTAAATTTGCTGAGTTTGAAAGGACTGGTCAGTAGTGAAAAGTTTGACTTGATTGGTATTTAGACATCCCATTAATATGAATGATGAAAATTCTCAGTGTATTACACTGATAGATTAACCGTTTTATAACTTACTCTGTATTTATAATAATGATGGCTACTGTTTTATTGAGTAGTATATATGGGTCAATGTGATAGGTATTTTAAATCATTTTATTTAATCTGTATAGGAATACTGTAAGGTAGATATTATTTTTTTCCCTGTTTTACCTGTGAAGAACCCAAGATACTCTAGGAGTTGAGTATCTTATCCACTCAACTGTTTCTGTGCTTCAGGATGTGAATTTTGGTCATTCAGACGCTAGAGTCTAAGTCTAATCTGCTCCCACATATTTACAGTTAATGTCTAAGCCTGTGCTTTTTTTTTTTTTTTAAGATTTTTAAAAATTTACTTCTTATAGAGAGAAAGAAAGGGAGATTGGTGGGATGATGGGGAGTGCCAGAGGGAGAGAGAGAAAGAATCTCTAGCAGACTCCCTGCTGAGCACAGAGCCCAACCCTGGAGGTGTGTGTCTAGGGTGCCCCATTCCAAGATCCTCAGTTTGTGACCCCCTTGAAACCAAGAGTTGGTACTCAACCAGCTGAGCCACCAGGCACCCCTAGGCCTGTGCTTTTTAAATGCATCTGCTAAAGGACAGATTGGGTGGATGAGGTTTTTGCCTGTGAGAGCAGCATGAGAAAGGAGAGACCTTGGGGCTTCAACAGGAGAGGTTCATTTTATAGGCTGAGATGGAGATCAGAAAACAGTTGCCAGCAGGAGAACCCAAGACAGCCACTGAAAGATATTCCTCGTATGTTAAAGTCAAAGGTAGAAGAAGAGGTAAATAAATGAGGCCTTTCAGAGGTTGCTTAATTACCGCCCCAACTAATGCCTCCCTCCCTGGTTGACTTCTGAACAGTGAGAGTCTTCGAATAGGATCTAAGAGTTTGCATTGTTCAAAAGTCCTGCAGATGACTCTGATCTGGGCAGATGCTAGTGGTGTACCAAAGAGGCACGCTCAGGAGTAAAGTGGATGAAATTTGGGGCTATGGGATCCACACCCAGGAGTGCTGGCTATGCCCAGGGCAGTTCCTTTTCTGAAGAATGGAAGCTGAAGATCAAGGAACAAAACCAACAGTGGTGAGGGACTACTGATGACAGATTTGAAGTATTATTCTTAATTTTTAAACACTTTTGTGGCTGTTTTTCTTGGAAAATAAATTGATCTTTTCTCTCACGTTTTCTGCGTTTTAAGTGGGTCTATTTTTAATGACCCGGTACCCAAAGAGAGCTTGTTGTAAATAGACTGATGTCATTTCTCTTTTTTGACACAATGTTAATTTTAAGCAAAAGACATGGTTACTTACTCAACATATATGTATTTTGATATTTAATTTTCCTAATTATTCTATTTTCATTGTATCTTTAATTCTGGAACACTTAGTTTCTAGATTTCTAACAATGGTAGACTGTGTTTTCAGGAATATGATAGTATTTTAGGTTTGTTTGTGTGTGTATGTTTTTTCACCTGTTCTCCAGACAAGCAGGTAGTATGAGGGACTGTAGATGTCTGGTTCTATCCTATGGTTTGTAAATACCTTAAACTTGGTAACAGTAATTTTTTCTCTCTCTAAAATCTTGAGTCATAAAAAACAATGATATGGAAGTGAATCTATGGGAAAGAAATCCAGAAGTAATATTGTGTCTACTGATGGGGCTCTCTTGATGCCTTTTTATCCACAGCAATGGTTATAACATCATTTTTTGCTTTTTCCATATTGTATAAGGCTCTCTACCACCTAAAGATATTTTTAGCAAGAAATAAATCCATACAAATGACTGAGAATGGCTTTACCTTAATATGGAAAGCCATTCTTTTTTAAAATACCTTTGTTTCTACTTTCTTTTCAGAGTATTTATGCTAGATCAAAACCTGTTTGAGGTTTGGTTGCTCAATTTCCTATCCCCTGTCCTACTCTTCCTACTTGCATATAGACTAAAGTTTGAGAAGGAGGATTCGAAAACAGGGTGATTTCGCCAAACAGTATATAGTACAGTTGGAATATTTCTTAGATGTATCCCGCTCACAAAGGAATTTGTAAATTGCCAAGGGCACTTTAGCAAAGGAAAGGCTTTGTACAAAGGTCAAAATAATCCACATAGATCCTGCAAAAAGCTTAGAGAATGCTTAACTTTTTCAAGAAGACATTGATTGCTATGATCATGAAAGTTCAACATCAAAAATATTCATCAGAAAGCAGAAATTGAAACTACTGTCCCACTCACATTTAAGAACATGGTCCTCATCTTTTGGAAATACTCTGCGCATCTCTAGGTTAGAAATATGTGAGTTAAAGAAGCCCTAAGGAAGGACTGAGACACTGCTGGGAGAGAGAGCTGTCGTTAAAGGAGATTCTCTTTTCAGATGCTGAAAACATCCTTGGTTGAAACCTGTGAACTCATGGAGAAAGCCAGCAAAGAACTGTTCTCCCACATTCTCATGAATTTGAATGAGTAGTAATTTATTATAGTCTATCCAGATTTCTGGACAAATAACCACCGCCCACATGCATGGCTGTCATAAACATTAGCACAGAAATGTTATAACACTGTTGGTCCAGAAAAGATAAAAATGGAAAATACAAAATATAATTTAAAGGCATTTATGATAGAAAAATAATGGGGCATTATAGCAAGAAGGAGGTTTTGGAGTTCATCCATAATCTTGTGGGGTTGATGTCAGGGGCGAAAGCCATGTCGTGCCACAACAAGCCCTTGTCTCTCCACTCAGACCGAGAACTGGCCTGGGAGGCTCGGGCCTGCTTGGCTCTGATGTTGTATCACTCTAGATTGCTATCCTGCCAAGTTCCTTTGAGACACTGGGATTTTGCTTTCCAGTTTAAAAAATTATTGCTTTGACTCAATAGATGTTTACTAATGCTGTTAGATGTTATATGCTTCTTATTATATATAAAATGGCTTATAATACGTTGAAAAGTTTTGAGGTGTGTGTATATAATATTTTACTTTTTTGGATTAGATGTTGTTTTCGATTTGGACCTTGAGCCAGACCCTTTTGGTGAGCAAACTTTGAGTCCTTCTCTCTGTAGGGAAGTATTACATGTAAATGCTGGGTGTTAAACAGCTTACAGATATCTGATAACTCTCTGCAGTTCTAACTTTAATGAACAGAACCAGTAGGGCTGTCCCACTGGAGCTCCTGTGATTCTGGTGGTTTCCTGGTATTTCTTTTGAAGTGATTGCTTCAGGAAATATGTTGTAAGGCACAGACAGACAAGTCTTACATGGTAATCTCACTATGTCACCCATTTGAATTTCCAGAAAATGCTCAATTTGTATAAAGCAACAAGTGAAAATGTTGGAAAATTTTAAGGAACCAAGTATTTTTGGCTAGATTCTGGTACTTTCTCTTAAATAAGTCTAGAAGCCATAATCAGAGGGATCTTTGGTTTCCTTTGTATTCTGTTTCTCAAAGTTTTCTGCTGATGTACTAAATAGCAGAAGAAAATAAACTCATATTTATATTGCGGCCAGAAGCTTTGATTTGAAGTTTCTCATATGCTTTATTGTAAAAATCCATTTGAATATTACGTTATATTCTAAAATATATACTTTTTTTTAAGGAAAAATTGACATGGTAAAATGCATAGACCTTAAGCATAGAGTTCGGTAAATATTGACAAAATCATACACTGGTATAATCCACATACCTAGTAAGAATATACCCACATATTTTAACATAGAAGTACTGTTTGAAGTTCTTTTTCATCAAGAAAATCAATGTTCTTAGAATATTTTCCTTTTTATTTTGTGGCTTCTACTCGTTATACCACTCTCTGTAGTCCCCCAGTAATGTTGGCAGTGGGCATGGTATGGCTGTTTCATTTTAAGAAGTGTGGGCTTCATCAAGACAGCTGAGCAAAATGGTTATACATCTTAGTGGACTTCTTTTAGCTAAATCTACCGTTAGCTGGAGAAGTTGATTAATGCCTGTTGTTCACCTAAACACCAAAAAAATTCCTGCTGCACCAATTGCAAACAGTTTATCAAGTCAAGCAATAGATCTTATGGTCAGGAAGTTAAAGATTCAAAGATTCCTTCACATGCATTGTTTTGCTGGTAGTCTGTTCTGTAGGAAGGCTTATTCACATTATGTGATCTCCCATTTTGTTCCCTTAATGTCCTTTTAAGATAACAGCTGACACCTTCCTTTGCAGTAGTCACCCTCCAGGAATTTGACTGATGATGACCTACTCCCTGTGTTTTATTCCCATTTTTGAATTCTTCCTTGAACTTCCTTGAACACAAAGATAAATGCTCAAGAGACAATTTGAACTTTGCCTGCAACTGTAACTGAGTGCCTGTACCTCTGTTTTCACTCTGTCTTTCAGAGAGGAGATTTTAAAGCTCCCTTTCAGTAGAGACTAAATGTGAGTTATTCTAGCTAATGCAAGGCAAAATACATCAAACCAACAAAATTGATTTCAGTCGTAGGTCTTGCTATTGGGTAATAGCAAAATGCTCAAGGAATGTTTAGTAATATTAGGGGAGCTGGTGATGGTAACTAATATTTATCAAGAGCTTTTTATGGGCTAGATACTATCCTAAGCCTATTGCATGTATTATCTGATGTTATCTCCACAATCATTTGATTAGTAATAATATACCCATTTTATACATTAAGAAACTATGTGTCTTAGGACTGTTTTCCTAGAAGTAGAGCCTGAGATGCAGATTCTTGTGTAAGTGATATATTGAGGGGAGAGCTCAGCGGGCACCAGAGCGAGGAAGGGAAGCACGATGCAGGGGACAGTGGTCCCTGGACCAGAAATGCCCGCAGACCTGTTAGAAATACATAATCTCAGATCTCACTCAGGGACCCTGGGTCAGAAACCCAGGGGAGGTGGGAGGTGGGCAGCAACCTGTGGTTTATAACTAGTCTTCTGGGTGATTCTAAAATGTGAGAACTACTCAGGCCCAGGAAGACGCCAGCTAAAGATTTATGGTTTGCTGAAAATGTAGCCTTAGAGGGGATCCTTTGAGGAGTTTGGAACATGAATGGCACTAGAGTTGCCATCAAGAAGACAGTCACTGCTATTGTGATCAGTCGGTCATTGGCTGTGGGGGACAGACAGTGAGGGAGAGATATAATTTTCCAGACTCTCTAGTAAAGGTAGCCCTTGTGTAGCTGTGAGTCATTAGTATCCAGCCCCCCCAGCAGCTGGATATGTCAGCGTAAGGCGAATCTGGGTGGGGCATCCCGTTGTCCACTGTGCTGAGGCACAGGGAAGTTCTGTAACTAGCTCGAAGTTCCACAGTGAGTGATGGCATTTGAACTCAGGCAGTCTGGCTCCAGAGTCTGTTTTCCTAACCATTAGCTCTACTGTCTCCTGTGGTTGGAACAGTACTACCAATAACAACACAAAGATAAATGCTCAAGAGACAATTTAGAGGAGGAAGTTGGTTCTGACTGGGCAAAACAAAGACCCTCCTGAAAGAGGTGCCATTTGATTTTGCCTTGAGGGTAGGATAAGCTCTGGACATGTAAAAATGGATGCGAGAGGCTTCCTTAGTGGAAGGCAAAGCCTGAGAAAAGGCACAGTAGCATGCAAATGTGGGTTTGCTATAGAAAGCTGGTTATTCTGTTTAGCTGCAGATTTGGGGCCAGGTTGCAGATATCCTTAGATGCCAGGCAAGTGAAGATTTTTAATCTGGAGAGGAGAGCAATGTAGTCAGAACTGTTCTTTAGGAAGATTAATATGACAACAGATGTGTAGGATGAATTTTAGCAGGAGAAGCGGGAGAACTGGAAGGGAGACAGGTCTGGAAGCCATTAATGTACATGATAAACTAGGACCTGCTCTTGGCTGTGGCAGTTAAACCGGAAGAGAAACAGAGAGAAAGGTTTACTACAGAGGAAGCAGAACAGGAGCTGAGGGGATGAAGAAGAGCAATCCACTGAGGAAGCTCCCTGCCTGAGAGAATGCTAGTCCTTTCTCGCAGGGATGGAGCTTCTGCTGTGGAGGGTGTCTGAGAGTGGTGCGGAGAATGGGTGGGTGAGGTTCAGGAGCACAGGCTCAGGAGTGTGAATTTGGTCGGGGGCAGACCATGTGGAGATGTCGGGCAAGCAGCTGGACTGCCCAACTGAAACTCCAGGGTGGATATGCAGATTACGAAGACTTAATTGCGGTGGCAATTATTCAAAGCCACAAGGTCTGATAATAAAATTGTCAGGGGTGGCAATGATAAGAGAGGGTCAGTGTCATTTAGGATTAAAATTCTTGGACTCTTCACTTCTTCAGTTTTTTTCATCCATTGACTCATGTGGTCTCCAAATGAATAATGAAGTTAACATTTTGCTTATTAAATCGAGAGAAAGTCAAACCCCTACTGCTTTCTAACTCAGGGTACGGGATATAATGGACAAAGGAGGGAAAAAAAGTCTTCCCAGGTGAGAGCAAACACGTCTTCTCTCTTCCTACGCAGTATCTTAAACCTCTATCTCTTGTGTGGGTTTTTTTTGTTTGTTTGTTTGTGTGTGTATGTTTTTCCTAAAGAGGCAATTAAATAGTTTGGCTTGAAGATCTTTCTTGCTTGCTCACTCTTGCTATGGGCTTACATTTGTAAATAAAAGACAAGGCAAAAATGTCAGCCAAGATACTTAGTAAAGTCAACTAGGAAGTGAGAGAAAGATTTCTTTCTGATAAGCCATGGAACTCAGATTTAGTTGTATTTCCAGTTGTTTCAGTTGAGATATATATAGTCATTTATTTCATAAAGAGATGTTGTAAGTACTCTGATGAATGGGACTTGGAATGGCATTTTGTGCAGTAGTTCATTCTTGTTTTTCTGAGTCCAGTGTTCGTGAGGTCAGAAAAACACTTCCACTTGGGGCCACTACTTATTATTATCTGGAGAATGATTTTGTAGGCCAGAAGTTTCTGGAATTTATATTTGGCCACAGAATGAAAGTGAATTTTTGCCAGAACAAACTAAGGGGGCATTCTATTCTTCAAAAGTTAATGCTGGGGAAAATGAGACATCCCTGGCCTTCAGCCACTAGATGCCAGTACCATTCCCCTAGTCAGGACAGTCGAATTCCCCTGTGGCCAGAACCACTGTGCCAACTAACCTAAGTGGATCAAAGGAGAACGTAAAAGTCATATAGTGTGTATCATAGGTGTTGCAAGGTGTAGCGTAAGTGAACTTCTGCCATTTCAGAATTGGATTCCTTGAATGCTATGCTTGGGACAGATTGTCCCGGTTATGTAGAACCCATTACACATCACAGTACAATTTGACATAACTACTTAAAGGAGCAGTTTGTCAATATCTAACAGAACTTGAGAAATAGAGCTATTTTACACCTACTTATACGTTAGAGAAACTCTAAAGCATCTGCCCAAGAACACATTTAAAGGCATTCATGGCAGAATTGTTTTATAATAAGGAAAACTGGAAATAGCATCATTGAAACACATATATTATGGTGCATTCACATGATGGGATAAATGTGAACCAGTAAAAATGATTGAAGTGAATTTGTATGGATCAGTCTCAAAAACTATTGACAAACAAAAAAGCAAATTGCAGAATAATTTTTCTTTGCATCTTCCATCTATGTTTTAGGAAATACCCATGGGGTACCTGGGTGGGTCAGTCAGTTAAATGTCTGCTTTGGGCTCAGATCATGATTCCAGGGTCCTGGGATCAAGCCCCACTTCGGGCTGTCTGCTCAGTGGGGAGCCTGCTTTTTCCTCTCTCTCTGCTGGCTCTCCTTGCTCGACTCTTTCTCTCAAATAAATAAAAAAAAAAATCTTAAAAAAAAAAAAACCCACCCAAATAATGCTATAGTTTGTTTAGCTCAAATTTATGACAGTGTCCATTTCTGAGGAGGAAGGGATGAAGATGAATGGGACTAGGAGAGAAAAACGGAGGATGTCAATTTTATTTACATTGTTTCATTTTTTTCTAAAAAAGGTCAAGTATATACTGCAGAAGGTTAAATTTTGGTGATATGTTCATGCATATTTGTTATTTAACATTCTTTGCATTTAAAAAATTTTTTTTCAAATGAACTATAAAGGAAACACTTCAGTACTTGACGGTGTAAGTTGATATTCTCAAGTGCATAGTGGGATATATTAAATTGTTCGTTGTCCTGAAATACCTTTTAGCTATGGATCTAATATTCTGCAATATGTTTGAAGAAAGTGATTGTGCTGTGTGCTGTTTCCTCATCGCATTTCCATGCATTAAGCCATGGTTTCATGATTCATTCTTGCACAAACATGTGTAGATCTGGATTCTCACACGTTGAAATAAACGCAGCTGTGTTTATTTCAGTGAGATTACATTCAAATAAACACACATGTGATCCCTTATGAGCGTGAACCCGTAAAACACTTGTTGATTTGGTTCTGAAATTGTGTGTTCAAATAAACACACTTGTTTTAAGGGAAGTTTCACTTTACTCAGATGTTCATGCCTTGAACATGTGTTTTATTAGTAGGCAGATGTAGACAATGAGTGTCTTAAAAGAATAATAGTTCTTCAGAGTCTGTCATTGCTTTAGACAAATGCAGGGTTTATTTAATGGGCTGATTTTTTTTTTAACATGTTGGTAGTTGTCCTATGTAAGTAATTAAAAATAGTTTTTGAATATCACAGTTTATATAATTCATTTATTCTTGACAGGTTAGCTGAATGGAATAGAATTTTTTTAAAAGATTTTATTTATTTATTTGATAGAGAGATCACAAGTAGGCGGGAGGCAGGCAGAGAAAGAGGAGGAAGCGGGCTCCCTGCTGAGCAAAGGGCCTGAGCCTCAATCCCAGGACCCATATCATGACCTGAGCTGAAGCCAGAGGCTTTAACCCACTGAGCCACCCAGGCGCCTTGGAATAGAATTTTTAACAAATTAATATGTAAAATACATTTATGAGTATATTTTTAAGAACTGTTAATGATAAATTAGAAAGTAAAGGAGCTTTCTAAATTTTGGAAACTGCTTCTTGTTTAACCAGACTTACAAATCTCTGTTTTTGTATTGCAAATCTTAGAATGAAAATGAAGAAAAGTTCCAAACCAGGAAGAGTAGTGTTCACATTTATATTTATGCTGAACTGACTGTAGGTAACCTGAAAAGAAATGAGTTAGCATGCTTTAGCCTGATTTTAATCAAATAGAATATAATGTAAAAAGTACCAGTATTTGAAGTTATCTTTTTTTTCTTTTACCAAATGAACCACAAGACTATAGCAGTCAAAGGTGTTTTGTTTTTTTTTCTCCCTTCCAAAATATGGGGAAATTTTATGTGGTATTTTGCAAATATTTAAGAAGTAGTCAAACCAACATCTTTTGTGCTTTGTGTATTTTAGAGAGGGAGTGGGGGGGGAGGGGCAGAGGGCTAGAGAGAATCTTAACCAGCCCTGGGGCTGACCTGGGGCTCAGTCTCACAACGCAGAGATCATGACCTAAACCAAAATTGGACACTTATTTGACTGAGGCTTTTAATGTTTAGAGTCTGTCCTCCTTTTCCCTGTAGAAAGGAAGCTTCATGAAAACAGGGCCTGTGACCATTTTGTTTGCTTTTCTAGTGCTTAGAATAGGGTCTGACATATATCAACCACTCAGTAAATGTTTGTGAATGAATGCTGAGTGAAGAACAGATAGAAACTTCCTTTCAACTTTTACTCCCACTGTTAGTGTTTTGTCACTTACCTCATCAACTCCCGAAGCTAGCTATTTCATCGGTTAGGTGTGTATTCTTCAGAAACCTTCAGTGTATTCACTTATGTACATATTTTCATAGAAGAAAGCAGAGTATAGTCACTGTTTTTCTGTACCTTGACAAAACTTGTTATTAAACTTTAAAATTTTTCAAGTCTGATATATAAAAATGTTACCTTTTTTTAAACTTTGAATTTTCCATGATAATTTTCCATGAAATTGAGCGTACTTTCATCTATTTATTAACTCACTTTTTCTTTTCCTGAATTACCTGCTTATATATCCTTTGTTTTTGAATGAACTTTACATATGTAGCCTATATGTTAATATATTGGACAAATAAATATATATTTTTGTCTAAATATTTTAATATATATGGCAAATATTTCTCATGGTTTATTTTTCTTTTGACTTTGTTTATAGTGTCATTTCTCATGAGGATGCTGACATTTTTTTCGTAGCCAACTTTATCAGTCTTTTCCCTCTGTACTTCGTTGAGAAGGCCTCTCCTACCCCCAGTGTCATTGATACACATACTCCTTTGTATATTCTCTCATGCATATATTTCTTTGATTGGCATGTTCAAACCTTTTTAAAAATTGGTTTACAATTTACTGTTAATTGTCATGAGGTGGAGGTGAATCTTTATAGCCCTACCATCCCTTACCCTCTACACAAAGGGACAGCCGGATATTCCAGCTCTGTACGTAGCACGTGCTTTCTCTAATCTGAAGTGCTTTTATGATGTGCCATTGTTTTGGGGTTGGTTTTTGAACTTACATATTGTGTTCTGTTGATGGTAGTTTTCCATATCTTTGAAAATAGTAGATTGACTTATAAAGCTTTATAATATCCCTCTTACTGGTTTCACTAGTTTGTCAATTGATGCTGTTATAGAAAATCCAGTCATGTGTATTTTCTTACAGAAATTCAAATCCTGCGTTACTAATAATGGTTTGTCACCTTGTTCAATCTTTTACTTTTTCTTTTATTCTTTATTTCTGTTTATATTTTTGGTTAATGCATTGGCTAGTGCCTCTGGTATAATGTTGATTACTGCTAATGATAGTGTACATCCCTTGTGTTTTTGTTGTTGTTGTTGTTGTTTTTTACATATTTTAATGCATCCAGTATTTATTTCACTACTGTGAATGATGCTTTCTATGTGCTTCTCCTAGATCTTCTTTTTTTTTAAAAGATTTTATTTATTTATTTGACAGAGAGAAGCACAATGAGAGAGGGAACACAAGCAGGGGGAGTGATGAGAGAGGGAGAAGCAGGCTTCCTGCCGAGCAGGGAGCCCGATGTGGGACTCGATCCCAGGTCTCCAGGATCATGACCTGAGCCGAAGGCAGTCGCTCAACCAACTGAGCCACCCAGGCGCCTCCTCCTAGATCTTCTTTATCAGATTAAGGAAAACCTCTCCTATTCTTAGCTGAAAAGTTTTATCATGAATGTGTGGTAAAATAGTTTGTTGACCTGATTATGTCATTTTTTTCTTTTACACTATTAATGTAATGAGTCACACTGATACATTTTCTGATGGTGATCATCCTCTATTTCTGAGATAAATGTCACTCTTTTTATGCTTTGTTTCAATATGTTTTCTAATTTTACAGAAGATTTCTATACCCATGTTGAGTTTGATTAGAAAAGAAAAAGTGTTTTTCTTTTCTTGGCTATTTTTACCTGGTTCTAGCGTAAGGCTCACTTAGAGCCTTAGCTTATGTAGTTTCTTTTACCTTTCTGTGCTAGGAAACAGTTTGCTTCAGGTGAAAATTATTTTGAATGTTTATTAGACCTCCTATAAAACTGTCTCAGGCTAAGTTCCCTTTTTAAGGATGTAGATCTTTGGAAACTGCTTTATTTTTTTTTTTTTTTTTTAAGATTTTATTTATTTGACAGAGAGAAACACAGCCAGAGAGGGAACACAAGCAGGGAGAGTGATGAGAGAGGGAGAAGCAGGCTTCCCGCCGAGCAGGGAGCCTGATGTGGGGCTCGATCCCGGGTCTCCGGGACCATGACATAAATCTTTTCTCTGTCTCTAGTTTTTCTCGTGTGTTTATTAATTTTTCATCCTAATTAATTGTCTTTTTTGGTCCCTTTTTTCCCCTGTTCTTTTTTCCAATGCTTTTGGAATAATTCATCTTTTTTAAACTTTTATTCCCTCAAATGGCATTTGTTGCACTATTTCCTATGAATACCATTTTTATGACATTTCACAGTTTTTCTTATATAGCATGGGCATTGTCAGTTTGAAATATTTAAAAATTGCACTCTGATTTATTCCTTTACCATTACATCACTTAGAAATTCGGTTTAAAATTTCCAGTTAAATGTTTTGCTGGGCTGTCATCCTATCATTGACTTCTCACGGATTTCCTATTCTCATTTGTTAGTGGATGGCATATAGAATAGCAATATTTCGGAATCCGTTAATATGATCATTCTCTGAATATTTCACATGTTTTTGAAAAGAATGTGATTTCTTCATATGTAGAATCCAGAGTGTTGCATAGCTACATCTGCTAGGTTAGTATTATATCTGTTAGGTTAATTTCAGTGTGTTATTTGTATCCTTCATGGAGTTACTTTTTTGGCTTTTAGTTTACCTGTTATTTTCTGAGAGGTATTTTAGAGTCTCCCCATGTGACTGTGATTGCTTGTTTTCTGTTATCTGAATTGTTTTTTCATTACATATGTCCCAGCCATGTTGATAAATGTAAGAATCATTGACTGTTATTCACTCTTGGGAATATTATTCTTTTGGACAAAGTAAATATTTCTTTGTTCCTTTTAATGATTTTTCTCTTTGATTTCTTCATTGTCTGTTACTATTGCTATATGTACTTTATCTTTTCATTTGCCTGCTGCATAGTTTCACATCCCTGAATTTTAAAACCTCTGTGTGTCATTTTGTTTTAGGTGTGCTTTTTATGGTAATGAACATAACTAGATTTTACTTTTTATTTTTTTAATTTAGCCTGAACATATCTCTGATTTTTTTTTTTAATTATCCTCTCTTCATTTCTACTTTTCAGACTTTGGTTGAAATGATCAATTTTCTCTGTTTTATGCTTTATTTTCTCTGCTGGTTTGAATAGCATATATTTCCTTACAGTTTTGTGGTGACTTCTTTTGATCCTTGAAGTTTTATTGAGCCATAATTGACATACAACATTGTAAGTTGTACAGCACAGTGGTTTGACTTACATATAGTATAAAATTATTACCACAATATATGTAGCCACCATCCATCACCTAATATAACTACAAAAGCATATATTTTTTTCTTGTGATGAGAACTTCTAGGATTTATGCTCTTAGCAGCTTTCATATGTACCATTTCATATGGACCAGCAGTGTTAACATTGTCATCATGTTATGTATTACATCACCATCACTTGTTTATACTGGGAGTTTGTGCCTTTTTTTTTTTTTTTTTTTTTAAGATTTATTTATTTACTCGGGGAGGCATGAACAGGAGGGAGAGGGAAAGGGAAAAGCAGACTCCCCGCTGAGCAGGGAGCCCAAGGGGAGTTGATCCCAGGACCCTGGGATCCTGACCTGAGCTGAAGGCAGATGCTTAACTAACTGAGTCACCCAGATGCCCCATTTTTCAGTGTTTTACAGTTATGATCCTTTAATATGTACAGAGATTAAATCTAAACAACAACACAAAGAATCAAGTAAGTTATGTTCAGTGAAGATAAAAAGTATTTTTGAAGATTTAGTAAAATCATCTGGCATATCTGTCTAAATGCTAAATTTCTTGAGGTAACAAATAATAAAATGTTTATGAAAATATGTAGTCTTTGAAAATGAAACTAGATTAGGCATACTTATAGCTTTGCTGACTATTTTCAGTAGATTTTTGAGGAAATACAGAGTTTTGGATTTTCAGGACAGTTCTTATTTAAAATCTCTTGTTGTCTTAGAAAGTAAACTTTAATGTTTTTTTACACCATGTATCTCCCATTTTTGGTTTGGAATGTATGTATACATGGGCAATAAAAATAATTTCATAATTGTTTTTTTTTGAACACTCACTGTGGTAAGTCAATATGGCCTCAAGGATTTTATTATGTACTCGTCCCCAAAACTAGTGGTAAGAATTATAAACATCCCCATTTTATAAATGAGAAAATTGAGATCCAGAAAGATTAAGTAAACTTCATGATCACACAACTAACAGAGAACTCCACATTCAAACCCAGCATTCTCTTACTTCCAGATAACGTGTTAAATTATATATAGGTATAGGTTATGTCACTATTTTTTGCAATATAGAAGCTTTAGATCTTTCAAGAAGTGTAATTTTAAGTACTTTTTATAATTATTATTATCTATTAAAGTTTAGGCTGCTCTTTGGAAATTTTGAAGGATAAAGGATTGTGTCATACATATTTTGGTACTCCTAAAACCTCTCACAGTGTCATATATGATAATAATTATTGAGATTAAATAAAGGAAGTTCCTTGTTAGAAGGTTACTGAATGAAAATCCGTAAAAAGGTATGTAACAATATTTAAATATCCAGCTTTCAAGTCACCACTACTAAGATGATTGAGCGATAAAGCCAAATGCCAGAGAAGATCTCTTGACTCTTTGGTGTTGTCCTTTTGCATTATAAAAATACAGGTTTATTTTTCAGAGGCAAGACTCAAGGCTGTAGAGGGCAGTGTAAGCCAACTCAAGTGGACTTTCTAGGTTGGTGAGGTGCTGTCATATAGTTGCTGCTGCCAAAATGTCCAGTTACGTTTTAACACCCCAGGTAGCTCACCACTGACTGTTAGAATTGTTCTCAGATTTAAGCACAGAGAAGGGTAAATGGAAAGGTGTAATAGAACCGGAGTTATGCAAACCCACAAATGAAACTGACAATTAAACGCTCACTGTTTCTGCTCTTCTAACGTCTAGGGCAAAACCAATATGATTACCTGGATGGTCTAGGCCTAAAAACATTTTTGTGTCAGTGAGTTTGATGACAAAGTTCTTTGTAAAGAATTTTCTCTCCTCTTTGGTTGTCTAATCACATAATTTTAATTAAAAATAGTAAAACCCCCAGTTGTCTTTCCCTTTTCCTCTTCCCTTCCTCACCACTTATGAAGGCATAGACTATTTAGTTGTGTATCACATCATTAGCCATAGTAAATTTAGAACACATTTAGTAACGCCACTTCAGGTATATCTGACATTCTCTAATTCTGGTGTCAGGGTTCACAGTTTGATTATCTAGGATTTGCATGATTATTTCACTTTTCTAGTGAATAAGATTTTTTGGTCTAAATTTCACAGTGAATGCCATAGCTTTTCATTTAGGAGAAGAAAAACCCCAAAACTAAAACTTACAGCTCACAAATATTTTGGCTCTGGCAAGATTGCTTCCATTGTTGCTCCCACTGACTGTCTGATGGGAGTGGGTATTAGTGGTCTAAAGAAATGATGCAGGGGCGCCTGGGGGGCTCAGTTGGTTAAGCCACTGCCTTCCGGCTCAGTTCGTGATCCCGGAGACCCAGGATCGAATCCCACATCGGGCTCCCTGCTCAGCGGGAAGCCTGCTTCTCCCTCTCTCACTCCCCCTGCTTGTGTTCCCTCTCTGGCTGTGTTTCTCTCTGTCAAATAAATAAAATCTTTAAAAAAAAAAAAAGAAATGTATAAGATTATTTTTCATTATGTTTTATTAGGTACAATATCATCTATCCAGGAAATAAACTTCCTTTATTTCATCTCAATAATTATTATCAATATGACACTGTACGAGGTGTTAGGAGTATCAAAATATGTATGGCACGACCCTTTATCCTTCATAATTTCCAATTGCTTAAGAAAAATATAATTTCTGGGGCATGTGGGTGGCTCAGCCATTAAGCGTTTGCCTTCAGGTCAGGTCATGATCCCAGGACAAGCCCTACATTGGGCTCCCTGCTTGGCAGGAAACCTGCTTCTCCCTCTTCCTCTCGACTTGCTTGTGTTCCCTCTCTCACTGTCTCTCTCTCTCTTTGTCAAATAAATAAATAAAATCATAAAAAAAATATAGGGAAAGTAAAAATCATATCTGTGATAATTGCTGGTACAGTACTGGTCATTGGCCTGATTTCATTGTGCGATCATGTCTATTTTAAATAATTTTGATAGGCATGTAGTCATTGAGTAACATAACATCTCCAAAGTTCTAAGTAAAAATGAAACCTAAGTTTTCTAAATGTAGACAAATGAAGCATGTGTGCCAGAAGTGGTAGGAGTGCTGACTTCAAGTCTTGTATGTTTGACTCTTTAAAATGTGATAAGAACTAAGGAATAAACAGTTGGGAAGAACAAACTTTATATCTTTATATCTCATGCATGTTCTCATTTGATTTTCAGAACAATCTGTTGGTAGAATTAGGGTGGCCATTGTTACCTTTGCAGATGGGGGGAAATTCAAGCAGTTTGAGGGGCATGCTGACGCTGGGTGACTTCGTAAATCATGACACTACCCCCGGATAGCAGTAAATGGCTCTTTTATGATTTTGTTGGCATAAACACGAGTGATTTTTTTTTTTTAGTATATTTAAGAATCAAAACCCTACGTGCATTTTGTACCAGAGAATATGTTATCTGGAAATTCTCAATAACAACATATAACTTCAGCTTTTTGTTCTTACCAACTCACTAACTTTGGGTCAGTTTTCTAATTTTCAGTTGGAGATCTTTTTTTGTTTGGTCTAAGGTATAGTTAAGCTTGTTTGCATATTTCATGTAAATGAAGGCCAGAATTTAAGAGAATTTATAGAACTACGAACATATTGTTTATAGTTATAGGACCTTGTTCATTGGTCTACAGAATATAATAGGACAGAATTACAAACTGAATAAATTTGTTGTGCAGGTTTACTTTCTGACATTCAGTATTTTTTAGGTACAAGTCAACATTTTTTTTTAAAAGATTTTATTTATTTATTTGACAGAGAGAAATCACAAATAGGCAGAGAGGCAGGCAGAGGGGAGGGGGGGGAAGCAGCCTCCCTGCTAGCAGAGAGCCCGATGTGGGACTCGATCTCAGGACCCTGAGATCATGACCTGAGCCAAAGGCAGAGGCTTAGCCCTCTGAGCCACCCAGGCGCCCACAAGTCAACATTCTAAGGATTGATGTCTCTGGTTAGTTAATTTTTACCTTGTGAATTTTCTTTTAGTGTTAGGGTCTTGTGTCTTTGGCTAGAAGGGACTGACCAAAACTCTTCTTATGACTTTTTCTCCCAAAGCTCTTTATAAACATTAAATCATAAGAAATTTATTTTTTCTGCATCTCTAAAAGACACATAAAATTTGTTACCATACATCCTATTAATTAAAATACTAAAAAGGATCCATGAAACACCTGTTCCTCTCTAAAGGGAGGGGGTGGACCACTGTGTGGTAATGTTGATGAGTGTGAAGCAGAATGTGATTCACCTAGCAAGGAAGTAAATGCACATTTGTGGTTTTAAATTTATCAAAAACAACATTTCCAAAAAGAAACATCAGTAGGAATAGGAGGAAGGATTGGAAGATAAAGATATTCTGCTTCTGTCTTGCAAGGAGAGGAATTTGAGGCTTCCTTCAAGTGTATGACCTCTCAAGTTAGTATACTCCAAGTCTCCATTTCCTCATCTTTAAAGCGGGGTAATGACTTAAGTACCTGTTCCATTCACTATTGAAAAGAATAATGAGCTCAAATATATAAATGGCTTCTCTACCTCTTGGCACATGGTACTCTCTAAGTAATTGATAATAACAGAAGTAGCTCTCGTTGTTCCAATAGTCCTAAATGAAAATTAACGGGTACCTAAAATTCAGTGGTAACAAAAGGAGTGGACAGGAAAGATCGAGTAAGTGAAGGGTAAAGAACGAGATTCCATAAGGGCCTGGCAACTGGTGATGTGGGTGTTGAAGTAAGGGGTTACCAAGGTGACTATGGTGGTTCAGGTATGGGGGCTATTAAAGAGATGGTGTTCACCCTTACCCCAAGAAAGCCAGGTTTTCAGAGAAATATCAGTGAGGCAAAGCAATAGCTTGAAAAACTCAGGATAACTTTTGAGTTTTTTTGACACATTTGTTTTAGTTAATTTCTGTTTAACATTCACCATTTTTAAATGCTTTGAATTAAAGTGCATTTTGCAGGGATGAGGGGGAAGGGGGTGGTGTTCTGCTGCCTAAATAATTCAAGTTTTCAAGACTAATTTGTTTGGCTAGTGAATATTCTTCCTAAGCAGTCCAATGGCAAAATTCCTGTTTAAAAGAATCAGCTCTTCTTTAAGACAAATAGTATGTAGAAGTGTGGCCAGGTACATTCATTGCACTGTAAGAGGGAGACCGTGGGGGGGGGGGTAGTCAGGAAGCATGTAGGTGGGAAGGGTTTCCTGTTTCCAGGCAACAGCAAGGAGCTCCAGAGAGAAAGCAACTTGAATATAAATTCATTCAGGAGAGGACATTTTACCACACTGCCTTCTAGCCTGTGGGGGCACGGACTTCATTCTGGAAGATGGGTGGAGTTTAACCTTCGTTTGCCTGTGGGTGAATGGAACCCTGTTTCTCATCAGGTTTTGTAGGTACAAAAAATATCCGGTACTAGTGGCCAGGTTAGGATTTTACGGTATTTTGAAAACAGTAACACCTACTTGTTTAACTCCTTTCTTCTTTTCCAGAGCATGGGCTTCCTGTGTCATCATTTTCCTGTCTGTCTGCTTAGAGAGCAGAGGGGCTCTTGACCTTAGGGCAGGCTCTTTCCTTGCAGGGCCTCCATCGCCAGGAAGGAGGGAGAAGCACAGCAGGGAGCAGGCAGCTCACTGGGAGGTGAGGCCAGCCCCACAGTTTCACAGACAGCAGATGGGGAGAAGAATCCCTCCTGCTCCCTGGGCCAAGGGGAGTGTGGGCCCTCCCGACTGCTGACGTTTTCCCTGTCCCCTGAAATACAGGAGGGTGATGAATTGGGAAGAGTGGAAGAAGGCATTTGCAGGCGGTAGCTGCCTGGCCAGGGTGGGTTAATCTTGAGGCTTTCAAGGTAATAGGAAAGACAGTTGATTAAATGTTGGTCCCTCAAAGATTTTGTAACTGATACAGTAATTCTGTGAGCCTTGAAGGACCATCTCATTTTATATTCCAGCCCTCAGGCACAGGGGTAGTCACCTGAGTTCATGGAGTAATAAGAACCTGAAGGATTACTCAGGCTGGGGAAGAGTTGCCTGTGTCTTTTTTCTCACTTTCATGTTGTGTTCCTGCTAGAGTGGAAGTGAGCCACTTTGCTTTTAAAATCATCTTTCAGGGACTCCTGGGTGGCTTAGTTGGTTAAGCGACTGCCTTCAGCTCAGGTCATGATCCCGGAGACCTGGGATTGAGTCCCACATCGGGCTCCCTGCTCGGCGGGAAGCCTGCTTCTCCCCCTCTTACTCCCCCTGCTTGTGTTCCCTCTCTGGCTGTGTTTCTCTCTGTCAAATAAATAAAAAAATCTTAAAAAAAATCATCTTTCATTCTTTAATTTTACTGCTTCTATTTAAGAGTGTTCTTCAAAATCTAAGTCAGGTGGTGGGTCTTGTAAAAGGGTGAGAAAGCATCCCGACCAATCTTGTGCTGGAAACTGTCCTCTGCTCCAACACAAGGCAAAGAGCAGGTGTTCCTGTGTGAGGCTTGGCCTGGAAGAGTTGCTGGTTTTACGGCTTACTCTGGAGCCTTCTTGAGTAACTTACCCTGGGACCCTAGGTGCCATCGGCTCACTGGTTCAAGAGCTGCCCAGACGCTTAAGCAAACATGTAGAACTCAAGCTTTATATTGGATCCCCCTCTCGCCATGTGTCGGAAGATGAATCATCCCTTGAAGGGTCTAATCTGTCTCCTTATTGTCCTGTCTGGAAGGGTCACATTATTTAAGTGTAACTCCTGAAGGCCTGGCAGGTCTTTTCAAACAAACATTGATGGATACTCTGCCATCCCTCCCATCTCAACAGACTTCTTTATGCCTCTTTCTGCATAGACACTTAACCTATGTTGAGGGTACCTCTTTTATGACCAGAGAGAAGTTAAAGGAGTTTAATCTTCATAGTTTGGATAGTTCTTCCCCAGTTTTGCAGTCAGCTTTTAGTCAGATGTTGAGCAGTATTGCTCCTTGTAGCCCTGTCTTCATTTTATACTTGAGTTCTCCATATCCTGCAGGGACCTTAAGAAGTACCTGTAGTGGGTTGAGTATCTTTTAAGTTTTAACTATCATTTTTCTCTAGAATTAATTTTTAAATCTAGTTTTAAGAACATAAGTTGGCAAATTTTAGGGTATTTTTGTTGCTTATATAATCATGTATTTATGGCAGTGAATCCCCCCCCCCCATAAGATTGCTTTACGTTTGAGAAGGTCTTTTTTTAATCAGCGCAGCAGATATTAAAAAGCCAGTAATCTTTTAGGTAAAATTTGAGTTACTTATGGCATTATGTAGGCAATTAATTGGGTCTAGTTCATTTAACTCCTTAGCATTATTTACGGAATTCAAGTTCAGATACAGGAAATTATGAAAGGTTAATAAAAATAGAATACTGATGCATCATTCTTTCTTAAAAATGAAAAAAATACAGAGTTCAGTTTACCAGGAGTTTATGTTGCCTTTTTATTTGATTTTCAAAGATATGGCTTCTGTTGTGCTAGTATTTCAGCAGATGTCTCACATCTGGGATACCTGGGTGGCTCAGTGGGTTAAGCATCTGCCTTTGGCTCAGGTCTTGATCCCAGAGTCTTGGGATTGAATTTCGCATCTGGCTCCATGCTCAACAGGGAGTCTGCTTCTTCCTCTCCCTCTGCTGCACCCCCTACTTGTACTTTCTCTCTGACAAATCAATAAAACCTTAAAAAAAAAAAAGATATCTCACATCCAAAGGTTTTTGTTGTTACTTTTTCCCATTTGTTAGTCTCACTATTCGCCTTCAAAAATGTCATCCTTGCTATTTCTTTGAATGTTCAAAATTGTTAATAACACATTCATATGATTAATACATATTAACAGTTTGTTTTATTTTGCTGAAGAGTCAAATGTAAGATTTCCACAGGGGATTCATTTTAGTAAAGGAACATTATCTTTTGATGTCAGTTATACTGAACTTTAATTGAATTCCTAACAGTTTGTTTACCAAAAATATGAGTGATATAGGTTTATCAAGAAAAATACCTCATGGTTTTAAAATATTAAACGGTCAATACTTTTAATAAGATGTGCTAAATTTCATGATTTAATCATCTGTTATTATGCAAATAAATGTTTAAAATTTAGAACTAAAGTCTCCCTGATATCTGATCTGAGGCTGACCTTTTTAATTTTTATTCATAAGTGAATTCCTGAATGAATTTTGCTTAAAGAGTAATCTATATTTAACTAGGAGCAAATTTAAACCAAGCTTTTAATGTTTCATGGAAGCTTCTAGTTTTGTCTTAAAATATCTTTAATCGTACTGTAACTTACTGAGCTTTTATAGAGTAATCACACTTAAGTTCTGAAGTGTAGGATAGATAAAAGAGAAATCTAAAACACTTGCCCTGCATCCTAGGAAAGGAATAGCCTTTTCTCCATTTCTGCTTAATATTTTTTGGTGATATAGGCCAGTCTCTTTCCATATTTCAAAATTTGGAGATTTTCCTTTCTGCGATCCTTTATGCCATGTTCCTACCAAGAACGCAGTGAAAGGACTTTATTTTCTTCAGTCTTCGGTTTTACAGGGCCTAACAGTGCTTTGTACATGCTAGACAGATAATAATTGTGGAATTAAGCAGAGATTTTTGAAAAGTAGCTTTAGGAATGGAATTATATGCCAAATTATAATTATAGTTTGCTAATTGGACTCCTCTGCTATGGGTCTGAGCTGATGTTCAGTTTTATTTTTTTATTTAAAAAACTTTTTAAAAAATATTTTATTTATTTCAGATAGAAATCTCAAGAAGGGGAAGGGTCAGAGGGAGAAGCAGACTCCCCACTGAGCAGGGAGCCTGATTGGGGACAGGATCCTGGGACTCCAGGATCATGACCTGAGCCGAAGGCAGTTGCTTAACCAGCTGAACCATCCACGCGTCTGGTGGTTCAGTTTTTATAACATTGCATACATCCTTGGTACTTAATATCCTTGAGTTGGCTGTTTGCAAACAGAACTTTAAGACAGTAAAACTTACTTGAGTTCTACATAAGGAGTGCAGTTTATCAGCAGTACAACAGAATTATTTATAGTCTATTAAATCTAATGCTTAATCCTATACCATGTTCTCTAAGAGTAGTTGTCTGATTTTTTTAAATAATTCTATGTCATTTTTATTACTGTTACATATTTTAAAGTAGAGTTTAGAGTCTATCAGTTTGTATATAGTATTACTCCATCTATAGTGGCATGTTTATTTAGGACAATATATATATATATATGAGACCAAATACTTCTTTTTTTTAAAACAAGAATCTCTAACTTGAAAAAAAAGATTTAGGCAGAAGCAGTCATTTCTTAGCTTGCTAGGACATCAGATATTTTGGCAAACTTTCTCTTTAATAAAATATTCATGTTAACCTGGTAAAAGTATTTTTAAAGTATTTTCTATAGATAGCAAGTGTCTTGCAAAATTGTGTGTTTTTGGAAGCACTTGACAAAAATTTGTGCAGTTTTTACCTAACGAATTTTTAGTACACATATAGCATATATAGAAACTTTTTAAAAAATTTTTATTTGTTTGAGAAAATGAGAGAGATCTCGAGAGAGAACACAAGCTGGGTGAAAGGCAGAGGGAGAAGCAGACACCTTGCTGAGCAGGGAGCCAGATGTCAGTTCGATCCCCAGGACTGTGGGATCACGACCTGAGCAGAAGGCAAACTCAACCACTGAGCCACCCAGGTGCACCTGTATAGGACTTTCTTTTTTTTTTTTTTTTTTTTTTTAAGATTTTATTTATTTATCCGAGAGAGCCAGCGTGTGCATCATACAAGCAGGTGGAACAGCAGAGGGAGAGGGAAGGCAGGCTGTTCCCTGAACAGGGAGTCAGATCTGGGGCTCAACTCCAGGACCCTGGGATCATGACCCCAGCCGAAGGCAGATGTGTAACTGATTGAGCCACCTACTTGAGCACTCCTAGGAAATTTTTTACACAACAGTTTTCTGTCCCGAGAGAAGTTTGTATCTTTGGGCCACTTTTACCCATCTCTTCTGTTTCTAAGTCACATTGTATTTAGTTTCCTCCAGGTGTTCAGATAATGTTGAAAAAACTTAGGTTTCTCAGGTTTTTTTTTTAAGTATCAATTTTTTATTTTTATTTTTTAAAAGATTTTTAAAATTTATTTGATCCAGAGAGACACAACAGGAGAAGGGAACACAAACGGGAAATGGGAGAGGGAGAAGCAGGCTCCCCACTGAGCAGTGAGCTCGATGTGGGGGCTTGATTCCGGGACCCTGGGATCATGACCTGAGGTGAAGGCAGATGCTTAAGGACTGAGCCACACAGGCACTCCAAGTATCGATTTTTTAACAAAATAATTGAAGTTATGTCTTTGTGATTGAAAAGTTGTTTTAGCCTGTCAGTTAAGTAGCCATTTTTATTTTTATTTTATTTTATTTTATTTTTGGTTATATAATTTTTTTTATTGTATTCTTTTTTTTTATTGTTACTTAAATTTTTTCCCCCAGTGTTCCAAGATTCATTCCCCATTCCCCACACCCAGTGCTCCACGCAATAGGTGCCCCCAGTACCCACCACCAGGCTCTCCCATCCCTCTACCCCCTCCCTCCAAGTCCCTCAGTTTGTTTCTGTGTCCAGAGTCTCTGTTGTTTCGTTTCTCTCCCTGGATTATCCTACTTCCCATTTACTTTCTTTCTCCCACTGCCCTCCAAGTTACCCCTCATGCACCACAAGTAAGTGAAACCATGTGATACTTGACTTTCTCTACTTGGCTTATTTCACTCAGCATAATCTCTTCCAGTCCAATCCATATAAAAAGTTGTTTTAGCCTGTCAGTTAAGTAGCCATTTTTAAAGACCCAGAGCCAATTTTAGGACAGCTTCCAGACATGAATTTCAACAAAGGAGAGGACTTTCTCTGTTTTTTGTTTTTAATCGTGAGTGAATGGTTTGTTGTTTACTAATGTCCTACTAGTATTATTATTACAAGTATTACTGTCTTACTGGTATTTTCTACTTTAAAGCCATTGGCATATAAATAATAAGGTAGTACTTCCTGTGCTAATGCTTTGTCATTGGCCCTGTAATGCCAGTTAAAGTAGAATGATTGCAAGTTTAAGTGCTAGAATCTTTTGTTTTTAAGTTTTTAACTCTGAAAGTTCAAGTTTAAATGCTAAACTTTTGATCATGATATATTTTCCTGCCTTGCTAAACAAAATTTAATAAACATAATCTTGCTTTCTTTGGTATTTCAAAGCCAGTTATTGCTGTTAGGATTAATGGAATGGTGTAGGTATGTGTTATGGAGATACGTGTGCTCTTTGCCACACTATACATGCTCTGTTGCATTCTTCAGGGAATGATATGTGCTTTTAATCTTTTTTTTCCCCTATTCCCTCATTCTTATCCTTTTCCCCTTTTGACTGTCCTCAAGGCTGTTAGCAGCCCAGTTATATGATTTGCTACTAAGATAATGAACCATATCAGAACAATGATCAAAATAAAAATCAACATGTGGTGAAGTTAAAAGGCCTGCCTTTAATTATGGGACTTGTTGGGTATTAATAAAACAACTCTTGATTGTTCAGGGGACTTTTCTCTGCTTTCTTAGGCCTAAACTCTTTTGTATTTTGCGTAGTTAATCTCAGAGGCAGGGGCTCTGACTGACGTGGATGTTACTATGTTAGGTTTCTTGGTATAGCTCTTAGAGGAGTGAACCTCACAAATACCTAGTAGCTACCCAACTGCTTATTTTATGAATAAGAAAAACCATAAATGAATGATAGGATACTAGACTTTTAGAGTAAGTAATGCTTTATTTATTCCTTTTAAGAGCAGACTGAGTCACTGAGAATAGTTTTAAAATGTTAATTCATGTTTAAAAAATATTAACTCTAATATGTTTATGCTTTTATTCATTATTACCTGATTTCTGCTGAGCCAGAGTAGATTAATGATTCTGCAAAACAGTTTTCAGTTTTGATTACTGGAACTTTTTTTTTTTTTTTTAAGATTTTATTTATTTATTAGAGAGAAACACAGCTGGAGAGGGAACACAAGCAGGGGGGGTGAGAGAGGGAGAAAAGCAGGCTTCCCGCCGAGTAGGGAGCCTGTTGCGGGGCTTGATCCTGGGACTCCGGGATCATGACCTGAGCTGAAGGCAGATGCTTAATGACTGAACCACCTAGGCGCCCCATCTGTTTTTTACAAACATGCTAGTCATTTCAATTTTGGGGACGAATTGTACTTAAGATATACTATCTCAAATATTATTAGTTTGAACTTCAGCTAATTTTGCAGTTGGTTTGTTTTTAATATCTGAATCAAGTTATTGAAGTGAGTAGTGTTTTTTCTTTAGTTTTACACACCTAAAAGAATCAAAGTTCATAGTTTTCCATTTGTCAATTACCAAAACACATTTTTTCCCTTCCTTCCTGCCTTCCTTTCTCTCTTTCTTCATTTCTTCCTTCAGATGTTCATGTACAGAATGCTATGTGGTGGGTACCAGAGAGCACAGCCCCTTAAGCTTGCATTTCACTGAAGATAGTTGATGTCAAATAATTACTTATGGATTATTTTAATTCAAATTTTCATAAATTCTTACTTAAAAGCAGGAGAATGGGTTGGATAGTAAGAGAATTACTGTGAGGAGCTGACCAAATCTTTAGGAACAGGGCAGGCTTCTGTGAGGAAGTGATGTTTCAACTGAAATCTGAATTAGTAGGCTTTTAGGAGACAAAAGTGCAGGAGAGCGTGTAGGAACAAGGCCTGGAAGAGGGCACATGGAGTGACGTGAACTACAGGAGCTGAGTGAGGACAGATAGACCAGGAGGCAGGAGGGAAACCAAGAGAAGGTCAAGTTACTAACCAAGTGGAGGACCGTAAGTTAGTGGATGTGGACCCACTACTGCATTTAGGCATCCGCGGGTCATTGGTGGTCTTACAGGGAGTCATTTTTGAAAAATGGTGGGGGTGAGGGCAGCCATACAGCAGTGGATTAGGTACAAGTAAGAAAGGAGAAAAAGGGGATAGTTGCTGTTGACAAGTTTTTTGACATTTCACTTGGAAAGGAGGAACTGAGCAAGCATAATACCTGGAGATGGGATTGGGAGCTGATTATTTATGCTAAGATAAAAAGGAAATATCTGTATTTCAAAGTGGAAAAAACCAGCTTCTTAAAAGGCCCATACTGTATGTATGTGACAGCAAATACAATTAAAAAGTCTTTAAATTTTTATATTTTTGGTAATTCTGATGTTTATAAGAAGCCTTTCTTTCCAGTTATGGTACTTTTAGTTAACTCAGAACTGCAAAAATATGATTCTGTTTCTTTTCCTGTGTTTTTTTTGTTTTCATTGGAAATGAGTTATCAAAATTTGTGATTTTTAGTTATGCTAAATTGGCATGAGCCACTTGAAATAATAAGGAAGATGTTTCCACAATAGGAAACCTACATTTTATATATATATGAAAAACTAGAATGTAAATTTATTTTAATTATGTTATTAAAATACAGTAGCAGGATGCAAGAAAACAAGATACTTGGTTATACTGTATTTATTGCAAAGAGGAAGTCAGTAGCCCCTTAACTAAGAAATGCACATTTAATTGTCAGTAGTATCATAAACAGAAATGCAAACTTTGTGACAAAAATCCAATAATAATTTCAGTTAAAAGTTAGCTAATCAGATCACCTAGAAAATGCACTATTTCTTTCATATTTATCATCTAAGTAAAATATTAAAAATTTTTAATTTTCATTAAGATCTAGCTATGTCTGTTACTTGACTCAATTTAAGAAACCAGATCTACAAAAAAGAAACAATGAAGAGTTATTTCTTGAGAAATGAATTCATGTATATTTGTGGCCATACACACACAAACACACACACACACGCAAACACACACACCAGACTGAATTAGTGATTAATATTCAGATGCTAGTGATTCTTAAAACTTAAAAATTTTACATTTCTCTCTCTCTGCCTGTCAGCTAGCATTCTGATGGACAAATAGTTAATAATATATAAATAAGCTCTTTAAAATAGATTATTGATATTTAAGAGAACCATGTGGGTGAATTATCTTGGCCAGATAATTACCCTCTTTTTATTAATTATGAACCCTTCTTCGTTCGTTCGTTCGTTCGTTCGTTTGTTCCTTCCTTCCTTCCTTCCTTCCCTCCCTCCATCCATCCATCTATCCATCCATCTATCCATCCATTCTTCCACAGAGAGAGACACAGCAAGAGACGGAACACAAGCAGGGGGAGTGGGAGAGGGGAGAAGCAGGCTTCCTGCTGAGCATGTGTGGCTTGATCCCAGGACCCTGGGACCCATGACCTGAGCCAAAGGTAGCCGCTCAGTGGCTGAGCCACCCAGGTACCCCTATTACTAACATTTTTGATTCTGCATTGGGTTTTCTTAAAAGGAGAACATTTGTTTAACTTTAAAGGTGTAAGAAGGCAATAGAAAATATATCTGTAACTTGATCTTTTATTGTTCTCTCACAAAAATGTGTAAAAATTATAAGTAAAGTGGGAACCTGACCAATAAGAATAATTATAGATTGAAATCTGAAGATTTTGGAATTTCTTACTTTAGAGGTTACTGATCTCCTCTTTGTAATTATGAAATTTGCAGTTATAAATTTTGATAAAACATTTCCAGTGAAAACAAAAAACCACAGGAAAAGAAACAGAATCATATTTTGCAGTACTGAGTTAACTAAACACACCATAATTGGAAAGAAAGGCTACTTATAAACATCAGAATTACCAAAAATATAACAATTTCAATTAAAATTGAATTTTTAGCTGTTAAGACTGTATTCCTTATACTGCAGTCCACAGTGTTATCTGTGGATTTACTTTTGTTGTCAAGGTTAAGTAAGTTTGAGAAACAGTGTCCTTGATTATGACTTATGATTATTGTGTCCAGTGATATAAGCAGGTGATTTCACACCCTACAGTTGAGGGCTTTGCTGTTTTATCGTTTTATCTAAAAATATATTCCACCACTCTTTTTTTAAAAAAAGATTTTATTTATTTGACAGAGAGAAACACAGCCAGAGAGGGAACACAAGCAGGGGGAGTGAGAGAGGGAGAAGCAGGGCACCCGATGTGGGGCTCGATCCCGGGTCTCCGGGATCATGACCTGAGCTGAAGGCAGTTGCTTAACCAACTGAGCCACCCAGGCGCCACCCATCACTTTTTTTTAAAGATTTTATTTATTTATTTGACAGAGAGAGAGAGAGAGAGAGAGAGAGGGAGAGAGGGAGAGAGAGATATCACAGGTAGGCAGAGAGGCAGGCAGAGAACGAGGGGGAAGCAGGCTCCCCACTGAGCAGAGAGTCCAATGTGGGACTCTATTCCAGGACCCTGAGATCATGACCTGAGCTGAAGACAGAGGCTTAACCCTCTGAGCCACCCAGGTGCCCCTCCACCACTTCTGAATGTTTTGGAAATTTTAAAGTTTTATAGAGGTAGATGAACTTAGTCTTGCTAAGCTTTTGAGAATTTAATTACATTAATTGGAATGATTTGGATCTTCTTGTAAATTTTAGGTAATCCTGACTAGAAATTGCTGTTGTCAAAATACTTAAGAAAGGGCACCCGGATGGCTCAGTTGGTTAAGCGACTGTCTTCGGCTCAGGACATAATTCCAGAGACCTGGGATCGAGTCCCACATCGGGCTGCCTGCTTGGCGGGAAGCCTGCTTCTCCCTCTCAGTCCCCCTGCTTGTGTTCCCTCTCTGGCTGTGTTTCTCTCTGTCAAATAAATAAAATCTTTAAAAAAATATATTCCTAAGGAAGTAGTAAAGAGTATGTTAGAGAGTTTTTCAGAGTTTTTACCTGCTGTTAGTTTTTAAGTGTTGAGACCTTGTCCTAAAGGAGAAATTATATGGAGGCAGATGCTTGCAGAAGCCAGGCAGAGAGCATGACTGTGGGAACTGGGCCTTCAGTAAGTGGACAGAAGATAGTGGGGGATCATGCCTTACCCAGACACCTGCTCTAAGATCCCAAAGATTCATTTTCATCTTCACTGGCTAGGCCACACCAACCCAGATTGGCAGGCTGTAGGCTGTTGAGCCTCAAACTAGCTGGGGGAACAACCTAGTCGGGGAAGGCAGAAACCTAGAGGCAAAATGGTTCTGTCTCCGTTTGAGGCAGTTGTTCCTTTGTTCATTCGTTCATTCATTCATTCATTCATTCACTCACTCATTTCATTCATCCTGTCTGTTTATCATTTCATTCATTCTTTCAACCTCTTCACTTACACACATATTAATTTACTTATCACTGAAGTACCTATTATATGCCTGGCATTAGACACAAAACAGAATCCTTGCCTTTAGTAATTCAGAGTTTTACAGCAAGTTGGCAGATGGCCAGCTAGAAATAGGACATATATCTTGTTTTAATAATATATCTTACTGCCAAATTATTATCTTTTTCTTATCGACTCTTTCTGGGAAAGTAGAAGCTTTATCAGTTTTGTTCTTTTTATTCCATTGCTCAAAGCAGTGCCTGGTATACAGTAGGTATTAAATAACTATTGAATGAATGAATGTTTCGATTGTTTAGTAAGACCTTATGGAGGGGAAGGAATAGGAGCCAGAGCCTAAAAGATGGTCAGATTTTGAATAGGTGGAGAAAGAGCAAGTGACCGACAGAGGGAGCTGCATGAACAATGTGGTCACAAAGTGAGAAGAGGGACCTGGAGCCATGGGGCAGGTCAGAACATAGAGGGTAGAGATTAGGGTTAGTAAGGAAACCAGCCTGGATTGAGCAGCCGGTTCACATTGGCGAGAAGCCAGGAGCTGATGTGGTTGAATGAGATGCAGCCAAGCAGCAGTTTGGTCACTAGCATGGAATCACACATTTCAGGTTCAAAATCCTAGTTTGCCACCTGTAAGCTGGTTAACTGTATTCAAGGTGCTTAATTTCTCTGTGCCTGAATTTCCCTCTTCCAGTAAAAAAAAAAAAATAATAATAATTCAGCATTAAGATTATGTTGATCAGTATTTTGTTGTTCAATATTTTTAATAACATGAGGAAATGCTGAGGTTATTTTTCCTAGAACTAACATGTGTGAGTAAAAAAGAATGGGGTAAGAATTGAACATACAGCATGATCTAAAGGCAGAATACCTATTCATGTGCTAGGTTTTGGGGTTACAAAAAAAAAGTACTGGGTGTCAGACATGTCCATAGTAGTGTGATTATAGGTGATACTTACCGTAATTTAAAAATCACATATATAGCTACTCCTGAGCATTCATGAATGTGAGAAGTTAAAGCTCTCATATTAGGTAAGAAATGAGTGATGTTTACAAAGAACATCTGTGTCGTCTGAGTTAATGATAATGTGTTACACCCATTTTTTCCTGCCCCATGAAACTTTCATTCTGCTTTTTTGACGTATCCATTTAGAACCTTGAGACATCATTTTATCATCTTTCTTCTATTTTTAAAATTTAGTGGGGAAAACACAAAGAAAACATTTATTATTTGAGCTTATTAATTATACTTGATGAGTAAATATCTTTTACATCTACTATTGACAAATTATCTTGTACTCTCAGAAGATAAAGAAATGCACTTGGTTTCTTACCCACCAAAAGCTTTTAAAAAGAACTGGTAAAACAAAACTATTAGATAGAAGAAAATAATTAGAGAACATTTGAAGTCAAAGTTGTTTAATCCTAATTCAGAACTGTTCTTCAGGTTTTCCACTGCCTAATCCAGTGGCCTTTCCCTTGCTTCCAGAGAGCTTTATCAAGTTACTTGGTTCTCCAGATATTTATCTGAAAACAAAAATACAATAGAGAACTGACCACTGATTCATGGATTCCAGCTGCTTCCAACTCATCAGCATTAGTTTAAGCGATCAAATGATTCTTGGCACTGTTTCAGGAAGTTCCACCAGAGGAAGTAGGAAAGCCCTTGTGGAGTTGCTTTTTGAGCACTGCTGCATAGCAGTTCTTCTTCAAAGTTTCAGGGGTGGAATTGTGCTCTTCCTTTCTCTGGGAAGATATCTGAGAAGGCAGTTGAATCTGACAATTGCTCAAGTACAGAAATATTTCTGTATTTCTGTATGCTTGTTTCAAGAATCTTGGCCCTTATAATCACAGAAAAGGCATTCAGATGTATTTAGGGAAAGGACAAAATCTGGCAAAACAAAATTTGTTTAAAAAGGATGATTTCCACAGTTTGGCTAGAGATTTTGCATCATGCTCCGCGACTTTTGATTTGTTCTTCCATATTGTTTTAGTGCTTTCATTCATTTCCCCAGGACTGTGTAGCTTCACGTATAGAGTTTATAGATACAATATATCAAGTACAATCTAGAAGAGTTTTACAGTTTCAAATATGAAGTATTTCCTTAAAGTGGACCTTTGTAAACACTTTTGAACATATTTTCGTAAGTAACCATTCTGTGAGACCAGTGTGTTGTAGCAGCTTTAAACAGGAAGATTTTATAAATCAAGTAATTAATTATATGTCTTGTAATATGGTTAAGCAGAAAATTATTTATACAATTTTTCTATATATGCATCTGTTTTACTTTGGTTTTCTAAATGTTCACCCCTCTTACTTTACTGGTTTCTCTTCTATTTCTTTAAATGACTTTAAAGTGTAAGCTCCATCCAGAGCCCCTCCTGCCTACACAGGTGCCTTTCTCTCTCTCTCCTGCCTGGCTACTTGTTTCTCCCTCTCACTTCTGAGAGCTTGTTTATTTATTACTTACAGCATCATCAAAAGCTCCTCCATTGGGCCTGTGACCAGCACTTGGGTTTGGAAGATGGTATGAGGTCAGGGGGTCCACTCAGAAACAGCACAGCTTGTGTGTGGTCCCCACAGAAGTCACGGCTTTGCCTGTCCCAGTATTACCGGAAACCACTCCTGACCTTTTATGACCTTGCCTCCTTAACACAACCCATAGTGCCTCCAGCTTCCAGGCATTATCCACTCTTGGGAACTGGCCAATTTCCTAAAGGTTAATGCCTTTCTGGAGAGAGTTTTTTCCCCCCCATAGTCTTAGGGACAGAATTCTAAAGATAGAATCATACCATTAGTTTTTAAGGTATATATTCCTTCTTCTCTGGTGTCTGTAGATACTAAAAGAAGCTTTTTTGTTTTTTTAAACTACAATACCCATCTAAAGAAAAAAGTAAACTTAGATAATTTTTCAATGATGTTGGAAATGATGTTCTTGATGTTCTTCATTTTTCATAGGAATGTGAGGGAAGTTATAAAATTAGTGAAAGAGTAAAAGGGATCAAAACAATGGTTAGAGAATTCAGGGAGCTCTGCAAGTCCAATAAAAGGCTTAAAAAGATTTGGTTTAAGATGCAGAAACAATCAGGTGCTCAAGGTGGGTAGGAGTGGGAGGAGGCCTTTTAAAAGCCTGTAGAATTCCTCCTCTTCCATAAATTTTAAATTACATTTTTAAAAAAGATTTTATTTATTTGAGAGAGAGAGAAAGAGCATGAACATGGAGAGAGAGAGAGGGAAACAGAGGGAGAGTGGGGAGCCCAATGCAGGGCTTGATCCCAGGACTCTGGGATCATGATCTGAGCTGAAGGCAGATGCTTCACTGACTGAATCATGCAGGTGCCCCTTCCCATAAATGTTAGACTCTATTAATGAACAAATATATTCCTAAACTTTCCAGTATATACTAAAAGCACTTGATTTCAAAAAGAAAACCTAGTTCAAGGCTTGACTTTTTAGCTCATTAAGTGGGTGAGATGCTTGACCTCTGGATCTTAGGATCTTTCTCCATGAAATGGAAATAATATTTATATCTCAGTTCTCTCTGAAGTGAAAATATATTGTAAAATATGTTTGCTAAACTTTCATCAGTAGAAAATGTTAGTATATTATAGACCTAAGATATATATCTTAGATGTCTGTCCCCTTAGAAGTGGCTTGCTGAAACGTGGACAGGCGATGACTTTCAAATAGGAAACCTCTTAGAGCTAGAGAGGGGTTTGAGTATAGGAGAAGTAAACCTTTTTTGGGGGGGAAAGTTGTCAGATTAAAAAGAACACACAGGTAAGTGGTATGTCATCTGACTTGAGAGAATATATTTCTATCAAATATGATTTGTTGTAAGGAACTATAAAAATCAGCAAGTGTTACAACTCTCAGTAATGGTTCACAGTTAAAAGGAATATTGAAATTTTATACTTGATAATATTCTATTTATTTTAAAGGGTCTATATACTAATAGAAATGTATCCTTGAAACAAAGTACTTGACTGTAGGTAATTGAAATGTCTTTCCCAAAAGTAAAAGGAAAAAATTCTGTGTATGTGGTGAGGAGAAACTAACTTGCTAATTAATTTATGCTGTTTTAACCTTTATAATCATTGTGGTACTTCAGGTTTGGTATTTTTTATTATTATATGTATAACTTGTAGGTAGCTATGCTTGTGGCTTATATCGAAGAGATTAACCCAATCAAGAAACTAATAAGTTAATAGTCTCCCAGTTTAGTATGTCTTTGATTATTTGGGAAAATTTGTAAGCCTGTCAGCTTACAAAATGTCATCTATTTACAATTCCTTATTTTTTTTTCTTAAGAAGTTTTGGGTTTAAAAAAATATTAAGATAACCAGGTATTCTTTATGAGATTGGTGATTTTTTAAAAACATCTTAAACTGATTTTCAATATAATAGCAGCCGTAATATTGAACAGAATGCTCAATCTTAATGTCTCTTGGAGTGTAAAAATGCGAGGCAATCTTAGGGAAATTTGAAACATTTAAAAATAGATATGCGACACCTGAAGTTTTAAAGTTTTTGTGTGTTTTTTTTTTTTTTTTAATTATTTTGCTGTGTTTACCAGTGCATATGAGCTCAGGTTTTATTAATAAAAAGGGCATGTGCAATTTTTGGAGGACTTCAGGTAATTTCTTCAAATAGGTATGTTTAGATTTATCAAAACAGTGATCAAGTTTGGCAGGTTTTAGGAATACTGTATGATCATTTATCCTGAATTTCTCTCCTCCATACACATATCTTAAGTGCCAATAGTTTCTCTTAGATTGTACCATATTAATGAGAAAATGGCTCAGTTTTTAGGTTAAGGTAAAGGTTCTTTTACCCTTACATTTTTCAAAGATCCTGTTTGTATGGAAAAGAGTAGAAGTATGATATTTGGGGTTTTTTTTAATTGTCATAATTTTACATTTCTCTATGGCTAATTATCTTAGAGACTAACTGGTATCTTGTTAAATCTTTTAACGTGCTTGTTGGTCAGTGGTACTTAAGAATAGCCTGCATTTGGCTTGTGGCAGTTCAATAGCAGTCACTTAATCAGCCAATATAAAAGTGTTTATCTGACACTTATCTTGTGCTGGATATTATGGAATTAACAAAGCCCCTTGATCTGGTCAATAAATTTTAAGTGATTATGACCCTGAGGCCTATCTTTTGTCTGAAAAATGAATACTGGCCATAGGTTCAGCAAAATGAATCCTAAAACATCAACTCAAGGGTGTTCCCTTATTTCCTCTACCTATTGCCAGAGAAGTCGTCACAAATCCACTAAACCCTAATAGATTTTTGTGATCTAAGATTATCACTGTGTGAAGAGATGGGTTCCTGGAGTAAGCTCAGTAGCAAAAGAAAAACCTTGGAGGAGTTGGGAAATATGCTTGAAATCTTTCAACTAATCTTTTCACATTTATCGGGTGCAACATAATGTACTAGGTGCTGGGGATGTAAAGATGAACAAAAAACAAGGATTCTTTTCTGTGGGATCTTAAAGGGTAATGGGGAAACCAGGTCTGTATTCAGAATGAGAGCCATCAGGACTCTACCAGTGACACATGCCGAGCTTTTGGAAACACATAGGATGCAGTCTAACTCTGTATGAAGGAAACAGACTGATTTTTTTTTTTTTTTTTACAGTCCTTTTAAGTGAAAAAACAAAACAAAAAACAGGCTTTGGATTTAGACAGTAGCCATAGAGGAGAATAATGTGGATTCGAAGGCCAAAACACGGTTATCCAAAGGAACTCAGAAGTGACATTGCATGAGCATCTGATTTAAGATTTGTCAAAGGAATAGAGTTGCAGTTTAGTAGTTGAGAGGGGCAAATGTTGGCTCTGATAGTTTCAGAGGTAAATGCTTTTCATTGTGACCATTCAGGTCATGATTGAGAGTTGATTAAAATCATCACATTTCCTCCCAAGGTCAGATAATAGTTATTAAATAGATAAGGAGTGGACCCCAAATTCTCTCACAGGCCAGGTTTCTGCCATTTCTTCATCTTAGTATTCCTTTAGGTACCTGATACCATTTAATAAATGTAAGTTTGTTTTTCTTAGGCTAAGTGCCCCAATCTAGTAGCCCATAGTTTTTCATATTTCCAATTTCAGGCACCCATGTAGTTTCTCCATTCTGTACATTATTCTCTTCCAGGGACTGTCTTCCTTTTTGGCTTCTTCCCTGCAGCCCTTAACTCCTGTCAATTCTCACTTAGTCAAATTCCCAGCTCACTGTCTCATTGCCATGGTGGCCCTCCAGGCTAATGACAGAGAAGTTGAAGATGGTGAAGGTGATGGTGAGAATAAAGGTGTTGATGCCCTCATTCTAATCATTCCCTGAGAGGCAGGGCTCAGTAGTTAGGAGTGTGCACCCTGGAGTCAGGCTGCTTAGCCTCAGTATCATCTCTTTCAACCCTGGGCTCTCTTGGACGGCCTTTCTCGTCAATAAAACGTGTCTATTATGCCATAAGATTATTGCGTAGAATTAGATGAATCAAGACATGACATACCATAAGAACTCAAAAATGTTAGTTATTATTTAGTAAATGCAAGGTTATAACTGGTGTGCTTAAGGACATTATCTTATTTACTTTAAAGATTTTTACCTATTTCAGAGGGAGAGACAGAGAGAGAGATGGGGGTGGGAGGGGCAGAAGGAGAGAATACTGAAGAAGCAGACTCCCTGCTAAGTGGGGAGCCTAACACTGGGGCTTGATCACAGGACCCTGGAATCATGACCTGAACTAAAATCGAGTCTGCTGCTTAACCAACTGAGCTACCAGGCACCCCAGGGCACTCTTTCTTTTAATGCCCACAGCAACCTTATAGGAGGAAATTGAGCCTTAGAAAAATTAAGTAACTTTTCCAAAGTCACATGATCTTATTCTCAAGTCTGCTCTGGTGCCTGATGCCCTATGGGACTCAGAGGCTAGGGTGGGGATCCTGCCACAGCTTCTCACCACTATACTTTTTATTGAGATCCAAACACCTTCAGTGAGGCATGTACATATCCCAGGGAACTTTGCTGGACCATCCACCTGCAGGATTGAGTTCTAGTTCTGGCTTTCTTGCCTGCTTTTGTGACCTTGAGCAAGTCACTTAAATACTTTTGAGGCTCAGATTCAGGGTCAAGTGAGACTATAATAATAGCGCATAATAATTTGTGGAATAAGGTACCTAGCCTACCATATGGACATTTTAAATAGAACAGACAGCATCAGTTAACTTTTTGAAACCTTCCCTTCCCTTTGATGTTATTTGAATTTTGTTTGCTACTTTTGAAAGTGAGAAGTTTACTTTGTGCTTCTGGAGGTGAACCTAAGGTTTTAGGGCACTAGGTGGAGTAGTACCTTGGAGACTGAAGCTTTAGATTACCAAATACTGTAACAAGCAAAACATACAGTGAGTAGATAATTAGTAAACAACATGCACCTGTGTGCTGGTAATTGGGAAGGGGATGGGTTTGATAACAAAATGAATGGGGGTCACATCTAAGAATGTTAGGCATCGCCCTTCAGTGCCACTGATGTTACTCCAGTGTAGACTGAGGTTTTAGAGCATATACGGAGTTAAACCTCTGTGTACATTATTCAGCCATCCAGCCCTGATAATGATCCAGAACTTAATGACCTCTCAAAGTCAAGTCACAAACTTGATATACTTTATAAAAGACATATATTCTTGGCTTAAACAGTTTTTATCAGAATTAAACAGATCCAGTTAGCGTTTTGCTGATTTCCATACCTCATAGCAATTAGGATGGGAAGGGGAACTTTATGGAGACTCATGGAGACACGTAGTGATGAAAAGGAGCCTGGCCAAAAGGGAAAAATAGCCATTTTCTTTAAGTAAAGCATATTCACTTCTGTGAACTCGTCTCAGTTTTGTGAGGTAGTTTAGGAAGGTGAGATTAACCTCTTTTTATAGGGAAGAAAGTTGGAGCTCAGAGGGTTTCAGTCCCTCATCTCATAGGCTGGCAGTTTGTGATCCGTGGGTCAGGAATTGAACCCACAGCCCTCAGTCTGCTGGTGGGAATCCAGGGAGCCACACAAGAGCAGCATTGTAGGTCTCAGGGCATTATGCGAACACTCAGCAGGGTTAGGGTTAGTGAAAATTGTATGAGAAACACTAATAAAAGATGCAATCATTTTGGTGTGGTCTAAGGAGATGAGAATGAGTTCCCCATTTTGAGAAGATTTTCATTTATAGTAGTTGAAAATTAGGAGGCAAAACTGTTGTGGTACTAAAAGAAGAACCATGGGTAACTGGGAAACCTGTTGCTTGAAGTGGCTCATTTCCTGAGGTTCTGGATTTCCCCTCTTCCCCCTCCTTCTCCTCTTCTTCTTAACTCTGTGGTGACCCTTGAAAGGTGGTTTGGGATGAAAGAAGGGTGACCAGTGTAATAATCTTTAAACATTTTTGCTCCAGTAAGAATTTTGAAAACTGTGGATTCCTTCACATACTACTTCATTGACATTTAAATTTTTTGTCATGTTTAAATCATTTGCTAATGCTAAAATTGTTGTTGATTGTAAGTATTGAATTTTTTAAAATGTTTTATTTATTTTGAGAGAGAGAAAGTGAGGGGGTTTAGGGTGGAGTGGGAGAGAGAGAGGGAGAGAGAGTCTTAAGCAGACTCCCCACTGAGCATGAGCCCAGTGCAGGCCTGGATCTTATGACCCTGAGATCACCACCTAAGCCGAAACCAGCAGTGGGACACTTAACCAGCTGTGCCACCCAGGCATCCTCATATTGAAATTTCTTAATAAAATTGTTCTGTCCCTCAACATTTTTATTTGAATCAAACTCTGCAGCTATATAAAACTACCACTATCTTTTTACAAACTACTCTTTAACAATCTGAAATTTTAGAGTGTTAATTTTTCTTCTTGAGGTCTTTATTATTACATTTTACTCATCAAGTTTTTTCTCATTAAATTTTTATCCTTATGTATTATTATGTTTAAAAATCTGTTTTTGAACACTTTATAATACTTCTAGTAACAAAATTTAATTTACTGTTACCATAAGCCTCTAAGTAATTTTTTAAAAAAGTTTGCATTACAGTGATTTCTAGTACATAGTTGATCAAAATAATATGTATGAATTACAAATTTTGATAAATAATATTGGAAAAATGCAATCTTATTGGGAATTTATCTAAATACATTATTGGTGCTTTTCTGTTCATGTATCAGTGGGTGAGAGTATTCATTGCAGAAAGGGTATACTATGTTTTTTTTATTCTTTTTAACGTATATGCTGTGAAATGTTTTCATAAATAAGTTGAAGACGACAAGAGCATGTGTGTAGCTGTATTGCTTAACTCTTCAAACTTATGGGTTCTTATTCAAAATCTCAGAGACCTATCATTTAAAATTACGTTTAATGATTTCTCAGCTGACAACCAAATTAGGTACTGCTCCAAGTTTATTCCAGGCAGAGAATTGGCAAAGCCATCTGAGTTGTCAAAGGACAGTGACTAAGTCCATAATACTTTTTCACCACCAGTATTCTTCAGTGTCCCCTTGTGTCCTGGCCAGAGGTTTTTCCTACCCCAGCATGAGATTTATGATGGGTGAGCTATGTGCCTTGATTTTGTAGAGCTGGAGTAGGGGGATTGGGAAAGGGAAGGTAGGAAATGGGAACCTCCTCTCTAGGGCATTTTCAGCACATCAGTTCTAGGAAAGCACACTTAGAAAAGTTGGTCTGGAGACTGAGTCACCATCTTTGTGCCTGCGTACTTTTCATACCCTTTGGCAGCTTTCATGTACTTCCAGGAGTTTGTCCACCTGAATTCGAAGACTGTTGTGTTAGTGACCACTATATTGTAGGTTCATAATTAAACAAAATTTTTTTCTCCCTGGTGTGTGTATGTGCATGTGTGTGTGTGTGCACACGTGTGTGCGCGTGCGTGCGTGCACACGCATGTGTCCTTCAAACTTAGAACACTGCTGAGCAAGGTAAATCGTTTCTGCTTTTTGGAGTCATGTCATAGGTATTTGCTTTCATGCGTGGGCTTATCAGTTGTCCTGTCCTGAGCACAGATCTACGCAATCCTTATTCCCTATAAATTCTCTACATTAGGTTTCATATTTGAAGTGCCTGTAACTTCTTTCCCTACAAATCATTTGCTGGTCCTGTTCACATTTACTAGTGCTTTGGCAAAGCATATCTTAAATAGCTTCATAGAAGGAATTACTTCCAGTTCTGAATAAACAACAAAGAGTTGGCCTCCTTAGATTGCTTTTTTGCTCCTGGCTTATTTCTTTTGGGTATCAATTCATAAAATTACAACAATACAAGAGACCTCAGATATAATTTATATTAACTCTTTCCCTTTACAGAAAATGAAACCAGAGAGATGAAGCCAATTGTCCAAGGTCACAGAGGTGGTATTAGAATAGCAAAACCTGTCTCCTAACTCCCATTATTACACCCTTTGCTACATCACACCTTCTGTGCCTTTTGCTAAATTGCATTTCTCACCTCGGTCCTATTTAATATTATTTCTCCTGGGGACTGACTAGCTTTTTGTCAACTCAGCATTATTTTTTAAATAGGGAGGCATTTGCTTTTTCATTGAAGACTTTCCTGAAAACAAAAATAGTCCTTATCCTCTGACAAATACTTTGTGCCGCACAGTAGGATACTGTGAGGCACACAGTAGGATACTGCGAGGCAGCCTGGCAGCCTGGGGCCCTTGCGGCCCCTTGGCAGTGGCACTGGGGGAGGGAGGGGATGTTAACAGGTCAGAGTAGAGGTGGATTGGCAGAGCGGGGGCTGGTGGGAGGTGGGAAGCTTACATCATTTCCCTGCAACTGGGCTCTGGCGAGGCTGTAAGGCCTCACTTTCCCCTGTGTGATAGTTTGCCAGATTGACAGAGATTCGTAAAAAGAAAGAAAAGGTACGGCGGGACGGATGCTCACCCTGTTCATAAATCTGTGCTCTGAGATGAAACTGTCAATAAGTGACTGGAAGCAGCCAGGACTGTCTATGCTTCGCTCTCCCCCAGCTCAGTTCCTTTCTGCTCCGCCCCACCCCTGCTCTCTGCTGCTCAGATCAGCTTCCTGCTTCTCATGAAAGCTGTTCGACAAAGCTGGTCTGCTTTCACTGAAAGCATTGTATTCATAAGTCTTGAGTCAGGTTTTGTGGAAGTATTGTTGGTTTGGTTTTCTTTGGGGGATGAAGGGGGGGGAATATAGGGAAAAAAAAAAAGAAAGGGGCAGACTGAAAAAGCAAAATCATCATGAATTGTGTTGTTACATCGTGCCGGTGTTATAACCAGCCCTGTAGACTGCCGCACTGAAAACATTTCTGTGAGAGGTATGTGCTTGAAAAACGGAAAGGTGACTGTTGGCCGCAGTGCCCACTGTCCACCCCCAGCTGCTCCGATGTCTGTAAGGCCGTTATTTGCTCGTGTTTTGATACGGAAAGGACAGTTGTTCCTTTAGACACAGTAGTTAGCAGCTTTTGGTAAAATGTTGAATAATGTGCTTCGTCCGTCCCCTCATCAGGACTCCTGAAATGCCTCCTTCAGGCATTTGCTTTTTCATTGAAGACTTTCAGTCAGATCCACAGCTTTCTTCCAGGCTCTTTTGGTGGTGATTATCTGTAAACAATATGATGATCTTTAATACCGCTCTCATTATTTATGCACCACATGACAAAGATTAATGAGAGAGACTTCCAGTAGCCCTTGAAGAGGCTTCAGATGCCTTAGGAGCTGTTTGCATTGGCAGATAACAAAAGTAAAAGGAAATGGTTGATGATTCATCGTAACCTAAAGTGAAAGTTTTAAAGTTGGGAGGGTTTGTTATATTTAAGTGGAAAAATGTGAAGGGGGTCACTAAAATTTAGAAGCACAGCCCCACCCACTATAGTGGAGGCCTGACCTATATTGAGGCCAGAAGGTTTTGGAACACATATGGATGTATCTTTTCAAAGGAGATTAGTAAAGTATGTACGAACATTTCTGTTCGGTGGTCAGAAGAATAGGATTAAGAATATAATCAGCACTGAAGGGGATATAGAGAACTGTGTATTTGTTATGAAAAATCCAGGCTATTCTGTCATTTAAAAGTTTTGGAAGATATTTAAAGTAGGAATATAAAACATCTTACCACATCTGTTGGCTAAGCTACTAGAGGCAGAGACCATTCAAACTACAGAGGAGTTTCTACTTGGTTTTAAGAAGTATTTTATCATGGAAAAAACGTGACAAGTCTTGATTATTACCATGCTTTAGATTTATCTTATGAAACTTTGGAGTTAAATTTTTTAAGTTTATCAGCATTTAAAGGTGCCAGTACTGTTCTTTTCTACAAAGAGAGTAGTGCTTAATTGTTGAAAGCTCTTACTCATAAATAGGATTAGGATAGCTATTATAACTCAACCTGAATTCTTCCCTTTAAGAGATTGTGCCATTTAAACTTAATTTCTTCTCAGATATTTGCAAAGAGCGCTAATCTTCATGATCACAGAGGATATTGTTAAGTTAAAAGTATGAAATGTTCTAGAACAGAAAAGATCTGGGAAATAAAAGGCTTCTGAGAAAGAATCCCCTCTGTGACACACATGTGCTCAGACGTACATGTGGCTACCCTGAATGTATTTACCTTGGTCATTGTCAAGTGTAGCTGCACATTAGAAACCCTTGGAGAGCTTTTAGTGCCTACCATTGCCCAGGCCCTCCCCCAGAGATTCTAATTTAATTGGTTGGGGGAGGGGCCTGGACTTTGATAGATTTTAAACCATCCCCAGGTGTTTCTTAGGTGCAGCTGGAGGTGACAACAGTTGCACTGCCTGAACATTCCCAGTGCTGACGCAGTCTGATCTGTTTTGGGTTCCAGTTGTCTCAGCCCCCCAGATCTGCTTTGGTATGTTTTCTCTTGGGTCTGAACTTTGTCATCAGCTCATCAGATACTGACTTCTCTTTTTCAGACTATCTAGTCCTCAGGACTTGTTTTCCCCGTCCTTTCCCTTTCTGGTCGCTTTCTGTCACAGAATTGCTCTTGTTTGTCAGGATCACCCTTAAACAGGGTGCCGTTGGACCTGAGCCCATTGCTCTAGATGTGTGGGGCCCAGCACAGGATGCCGAGAATGCAGGGAAGCTAAGCTGGTGCTCCCTTGTTCTGGACATTGCACTTATGTGATCACTGGTGAAGATTACGTTAGCTTTTTTGGCTGTCGTGTCACACTCTTGACTCATGTTGAGCTCGAAGTCAGCTCGAGTTCTCTGTTCTTTTTCACATGAACTGTACTTCAGTCAGGCCTCTCCTACTCCATCCTTGTAGGGTGTTTGTTTGTTTTTTTTCCTTCCCACTGTATTGCCAGGGTTTACATTTATACTTGTGAAACATAAGAGGAAAACCCACTGAATCAGTTGTTCCACACACAGGGAGTGATACATTGAAATGGACCGCCAGAAGTTTATTCTGTGCATATAGCAGCAATTTTCAAGAGTGATCTAGACCATTCATTTGGATCCACGGTTAAATTTAATCTTGTTATTTAAATCCATCTTTCTAGAATTCCTTCTGATTCATTACTCAGTGCTTGCTATTCAAAGTTAAGAACCCACTTGAATATGCAGCCAGTTTTAATGTTTGCATTCCAATACTTGGTCAAATGCCTTTCCAAAGTCAAAATATATTATATGCATGGCAGTCTTCTGAACTATTTGTGTGATGTCTTTATTTTCAAAGGAACGGTGTTTAATCTGTCATGACATTCTTGTTTAATAACAGAACTAGAAGAAAATATTTTTGCAGGTGAGTAGGTGACTTGTCTAAGATCATACAGTTTGCTTCTGTTAAGACTAGAACTCAAATCCAACTCTGCAGTGTTGATCCCTACTCCAGTGTCTGGATCAGACCACAAATACTGATGCCATTTGTCATTTAGGATAAGACTTGAAAAGAAACTGAAAGGAATTCAAGCCTCTATGGGTGCTTCACTGTCTCTTTTGAGTATTTAATATTTAATCTTTTAACATGTAACTCAATCAACTCCTGATTTGTTATTCATTTAGTGTTCTGCCCAGAAGCAATAAAAAGAGGAGTCAGATGACTAGCTGGTGTTGCTAGATTAACTGCAGAGAATAGTCTTCTTAGGAGTTCATGCATTCTACCCCCCCTTTGAAAGGCTATTCCTCCTGACCTCCCCTCCAGCAACACACAGTTGATGCTAGAGTAATATCCCTTTACTCATGATGAATCACAGCATGTGAAGCTTTTGTAAATGAATGGAGAGGTGTATACGGCTAGTCTTTGAATTTTGCAGATAAGAAAACTGAGGCACAGGCAGAAAAGGCTTCCATAGCTGTGGTACTTAGCAGTGTATGATGTACAAGCATATCTAGTACATATGACACGCTTAGTTAATACCTGGATACCATACTGCTTGCTTCAGTATTGCTTTCTTCTCCACATAGGAATTGGATTTTACCTTTCTTTTTCCCCAGCTTTGCCCATGGGCACTCATTTTCTTAAAAATGTTGAAATGGAACAGATTTTTCAAGAATATCTATTACTTTAGAAAAGCTCCAGTGATACAGTAAAAGCTCAGATAACCAGGTTTATTTTTCCTGCTTTTGACTTATAGGAAAATGAACTCCTTTCCTCCCCTTTAAAAAATTGATTCTAAGCAATTTAAATTTTTTTTTCTTTTCTTTTTAAAGAGGAATTTCCAAAGAGTGAATAGCCTAGGGCCAGTCTGTGTACCTTTATATGTGTACATGCCATTAGGGTCCAGTGAAAACTGATGCTTACAGCATGGCTCACCTTAGTGCACGGTAAGACCTGCAGTCACCAGCGATTTAATTACGTTTGCTATACTGTACTTACTAAAGCAAGAAAGTATACTCTGATACATTTTAGAAAGTGTTTCAGTAGCAATAATTGAAACAAAAAGGCTTTATAAGTAAATTTAGTCAGTCAGGCTAGGCTACTCCTTTAGCCTTTTGGTTAATACAGGTTTGATTTTATGTCCTCCTTCACAGTTTAGAAATGCCTTGTTTTATTAATAACTTGAGGCTAGCAAAATACAAACAGTAATAGTCTGTGAAGAAGCACTTTCAGAGCATCCTTGCTTCTTTTCCACAGTAGTCCCAAGTGTCTGCTTTCTGTTCTGCAAGCGTATTTTACATTATTTCATTTAATAGCGGTTGTGTCGTTTGCTTGGTGGTTGTTCTTATCCCAGATCCTGCAAGCCATTCTTAGGAATCCTTCAGTATTTTTATGCTTAATAATGATGCTTTTAACCAGATATTTTTAAATCTTAAATGAAGATTAAATGTACGTAGAAACATGAACTATGTATGTATGGACCATACAGAAGCATATAGTTGAAAACTAGCATAACACATAGATGAAGGTGTGATTACTGGTGGAATCAGTTAATTCTTGACTAGTACTTGGTATAAAGTATCCATATTTAACCTGAAATCAGAGATGCGGTATCAGGGAAAAAATGAGATTGGAAAATACAGATTCATTACAATTCTTTTATTTATTTATTTGAGAGAGAGAAAGAACAGGGCAGGGGAAGGAGGAGCAGAGGGACAAGCAGACTCCCTGCTGAGCGGGGAGCCCCATGTGTGGTTGCATTCTGAGATCATGACCTGAGCTGAAGTCAGATGCTTAACCAAATGAGCCACCCAGGTGCTCTTACAATTACTTTTTATTGTAGAATTTTTAAAGGTAAAGATGTAAAACCCTAGCCTCTCCAAATTACTATTCACAAAGTGCTTATAGACATGTCTTCCAAAGCTTCAGACAAATTACTAAATATCTACACCAACACAGGGCTTTGAACTCATGACTCTGAGATCAAGAGTTGCATGCTCTACGGACTGAGCTAGCCAGGTACTTGTGCCTCAAACAAATGACTTGTTTGCTTTTTTTTTTTTTAAACAAAAATATTTTATTCATTTATTTATTTATTTTAGAGAGAGAGTGATGGAAGGGGAGGGAGACAGTCTCAAGCAGACTCTGCACTGAGCGCAGAACCCGGTGCAGGGTTCATTGTCATGATCCTGATTCAACATACAGAGCCACCCAGGTGCCCCTCAAACAAATTACTTTTTATACAGCATGTCCCAACAGTCATTTTCCCATGTGTTTTTTTCCTTTGTTATTATTTTTATAACTACCAAGACTGGGTGGTACTCATCAGATTTTGCTTATAAATAGCAATGTATTTCTCTTAGCTCTGGAGGTGGGAAGTGTGAGATCAGAGTGCCAGTATGCCCAGGTGAGGGCCCTCTTCAGGCTTCTTGCGTCTTCACATGACCAGGGTCAGGGGAACTCTCTTTTAAAGAATGCTAATCACAGTCATGAGGGCCTCACCCTATGACCTAAGCAATCTCCTAGACGTCCCACCTTCTAATATCATCTCATGGGACATTAGGATTTCAACATGAATTTTGAGGAGACACACATATTCAGACCGTAGCATTCTTCCCCTTGGTCCCTTAAAATTCATGTCCTCAAATGCGAAATGCACTCATACCATTCCAATAGCCTCCAAAGTCTTATTAGTTTTAGCATCAACTCCCAAAGTCTCATCTAAATATCATTTATGTCAGATATAGGTGAGATTCAGGAACAATTCATTCCGAGACAAAGTCCTCTCCAGCTGTGAACATGTGAATTCAAACAGGTTATGTGCTTCCAGAGGGTAGTGGTTGTATAGGCATAGAGTTGAACACTCCCATTCCAACACCGAGAAGTAGGAAAGAAAGGCATGATAGGTCCCAGGCAAGTCAAAATCCAACAGAATAAACAACATCAAATCAAGACTATTAATCTTTAATTTGATGTTGTGCCTTCCAGGCCCACTTGGTCAGGGGTCCCACCTTCCAGACACAGTAGAGTATCTTTGCCCCCTGAGACTTTGCTGGGCACAGGCCACACAGCATCTCTCCCAGACTGGAGTAATAATGCCTGTGGCTCTCCTAGTGTGTGGTTATAGGGTACCTGCAGTCCCACCTCCCACATCTCTGCTGAGCTTTGCCCTGGTAGGGGTCTCTGTTGAAGATTTGTCCTTACTATGCCCTCCACTTCCGTCCTTGCCCCAGGTGGCTCTATCCTTCGAAGTCTAAGTGGATTAGCTTCTTCTCCAGAGCTCTCTGACGGGTGAGTCCAGCTACCCTGCTTTGGGTGGGGGTTTTCTGGTTTATTGAAACCCAGATGATACACTCCCCCTTTTGAAACCAAGGAAGAAGCCTTGATAACTTCAGAATTGCCTTTAGAGTTCTTTCCTTGTCTTGAAAAATGTTGCACATTTGAAGAAGTATAGCTCTGTGGTCCCCTCCTATAAATTCTAAATCCAATCTTCATTCCTGACTTTTTCTTTAGTTCAGATCACAATTTTCCCTTTTCAGCATGGCTGATAAAAATTCCTGGCTCACACCCATCCTGATCTCTTTATCAGAAGTGCTCTTGGTCACAGTCTTTAGGGTTGCTTTCAAATATGCTTGCTCATTTTTTTGTAGTACAGCTAAACAGACTTTTCCAAACTTTAAACTTATGCTTCCCTTTTGATTACAAATACTGTCAAGTCATTTCTTCCTACTTGCATATTGCTGTAAGCATTCACGATAATCCAAGCTGTACCTTCAACACTTTGCTTAGAAGTTCAGCCAAATGTCCAATTTCACTGCTCACAAGTTCTGTCTTCCATAAAACAGTAGGACATGAACATAATCAGCTGCATCCTTTACTACTTTATAGCAAGGATGGCTTTTCCTCCAGTTTCTAATAACATGTACCCAGTTTCCATCTAAGACTTCATTGGAATGGGCTTGTCTGTCCCAATTTCCAAGAACATTTTGTGTAAGACCACTTAGGTATTCTCTAGGAAGTTTGAAGCTTGCTCTCTGTCTCTTCTTGCTTGTCTCCTTATAAGCCCTCACCAGAGTTGTTTCAGTGCCCTGTTCCCAGTAAAGTAGGCTTTCTAGCATGCGCTTCAGAACTCTTCCAGCCTCTGCCCATTACTCGGTTCCAAAGCTACTTCGCATTTGTAGGTATTTATTGTGACAGCACCACACTTTTGGTACCAGTTTTCTGTCTTGGTCAGTTAAGGCTGCTATGACAAAAATCACAGACCACAAGGCTTATAAACAGCAAACATGCATTTTCACCATTCTGGAGACTGCAAATTCCAGGTCACAGTCATAGTTTATGAATGACAAAGCTTCTTACTAGGAGAATTATTGTTACTGTACTTCATATTTTAAAAGCTGTAAAGGGAAAACAAATGTTCCAAAGAAAATGAATGTCAAATGTTTTTTCAAGTAGGGCCAAATAAACCTAAATCACCAAACCAAATATGTAGGACTTCTGTATTGAAATATATTGATTAGTAATTTTAGATATTATCTTCATGTGAATCTTAGAATTATTTGACTATTTTTATTAAAACACTTCAGTTAGATTTATTTGAAGTTGTGTAGGTGTCCCTTTCATTATTTAACAAGGACTTTCCCTCCTCTGAGAGCTCAGCAAAACCCATCTTGGAGAAAGTGATACTAAGAGCTAATGAGTAGATATTGGTGGATTGGGCTGGGAGTGGTAGGAGCAAAGGCAGAGACTCTGAGGTGAGGAAGAGCAGGATGCCTAGGAGAAATTAGAAGACTCTAACATGGGTAGAGTTTAGTAAAGAGGCAAAAGGATGGTATGCAGAAATCAATATGTGGAATTTTATATACTTTGATGAAGTTATGGCAAGCATAATGGGTAACATTGGAAAATTTTCAGCTAGAGAGTAAGGTGTTTAGATTTGGATTTTGTAAAGATCAGTCTAGTTGCCTCAGGAGGGACGCTTTAAGGAAGGCACAATTGAAATCATTCCAGAGATTATAATAGTGCTAGCTTAAATCAGGTGAGGGCAGAAAGGGAAAAACTGGACCGATTGACCTTGTATATAGGAACCTGAATTAATGGTTTTTATGGTTGATTGGTTGTGTGTGTGAGATAGAGGAAACCACTCAATGTTAGCGTCTGGGTACCTTGGACTATACAGTGGCAAGTGCCAAAACAGGGAAGGCCCCAAGACAAGCAGATTTGGGGGCTGTAGAAAAAAGACAGTGTGTGTAAATGTACACATATTGATATTGAAGTGCTTGTAAAATACCTAGATTGAGATATTCGTTTGTCAGTAAAATGTGTGTGGACTTCAGAAGAGAGGAATTGGCTTAAGTACAAATTTGGCAATCATTGATATATGGTAACAGAAGCCTCCAGAATGAAAGAGGCCGGCTAAGGAGGAGTATGGGGTGAGAATATAACCTGACTTGGTAACCCTAACCCAAGGCCCTGCAGAGGAGACAGACGTCTACCCAAGGAAGGAGAACAGGAGGGGGAAGCACACATTACTCACCTGCTTTTTGGTTGTTGCTATTACTGTTACTGTTTTATTAGCATTGCTTAACTTGTTAGCCAAGCTTTTTATTTTGAGATAATTGTGAATTTATATGCAGTTATCAAAAGTAATACAGACCCCTTATCCATGTTCCCCAGTGATCTTGAAAACTGTGGTAAATATCACAGAGTATTGACATGGATGCAGTGATACGCAGAATACTTTTTCACCTGAAGGATCCCTCATGTTGCCATTTTTATAGTTCCACCCCCTTTATAACTCCTTACAACACATCTGTTTCTGTTTCTCTATTTTTGTCATTTTAAGAATGTGACAGAAATAAAGTCATACAGTACATAGTCTTTTGAGATTAGTTTTTTTACACTCAACAAAATTCTCGAGAGATTCATGAAAGTTGTATCATTACTTCTTTTTTTATTACCAAATAATACTCTGTGTGTGGCGGTAATACAGTTTAATTAACCACTCACCTGTTGAAAGATATCTGTTTCCAGTTTGGGGCTATTACGAATAAAGCCGCTGTGCACATTCATGTACATGTTTTTGTATTAATAAGTTTTTGTTTCTCCTCGATAAATGCCCAGGAATGCAATTGCCAAGCTATATGATAGTTGTGTGTTTAGTTTTTAAAAGTAACAGCCAAGGGGCACCTGGGTGGCTCAGTTGGTTAAGCGACTGCCTTCGGCTCAGGTCATGATCCTAGAGACCTGCTCAGCGGGAAGCCTGCTTCTCCCTCTCTCACTCCCCCTGCTTGTGTTCCCTCTCTGGCTGTGTTTCTCTCTGTCAAATAAATAAAACCTTAAAAAAAAAAAAATAACAGCCAAATGTTTTCCCTGAGTGTCATTATTTTCATTCCTATTGACAACATATGAAGGATCTATTTCCTCTGTAACTTCACCAGCATTTGGTGTTATCACTTTTTTTGAAGCTGTTTCAATAGATGTATAGTGATAATCTCACATGATTTGAATTTGCATGTCTTTGGTGACTAATAATATTGAATACCTTTTCATGTGTTTACTTGCCATTTATATATATATTCTTTGGTAAAATGACTTTTTATATATTTTGCCCATTTTCTAACTGGATTTTTTTTTTAAATGGTTGTGTTTTGAGAGTTCTTTATATATTCCAGATGCTAGTTCTTTGTCATGTATTTTCTCAAAGTCTGTAGCTTCTTTTTTCATCTTCATAGGGCCTTTGGCACAGCCAAAGTTTTGAATTTTGGTAGAGTTCATTTAATAATTTTATCTTTTATGGATTGTGTTTTTGGTGTCAAGTCTAAGCCATGAACTCTTTTCTAGCCCTAGAATCTAAAGATTTTCTTGTATCTTTTTTTCTAACTTCTCGTATCCTTTTTCTAAAAGCATTTGAGTTTTGTCTTTTACGTTTAAGTTCATCATTCGTTGTGAGTTAGTTTTTCTAAGATGTGTCTTATGTTGAAGTCCTTTCTCTTTGTGGATGTCCATCCCTCAGTGAGTTGCTTTTGTGTCTTGGTCAAAATAAGATGGCATGTATATATTGATTTCTTTCTGGGTTCTCTTTCTCTTTGATTGATCTATGTGCCTGCTTCTCCACGAATAACCAGCATTTTTGATTAACTGCTATGGCTCTATTAAATCTAAAATCAGGTAAATTGATTCCTCATACAGCGTTCTTTTTCAAAATTATTTTAGCTGTTCTAGTTCCTTTGCCTTTTTATATAAAATCTAGAATAAACTTGTTTTTATCTATTATGCCTACAAAAATTTTGCTGGGAATTTTTAGAAATTGTGTTAAATCTATGCATCAATTTGAAGAGAATTGACGTCTTTATTATGTTTAGTGTTCCAATTCTTGAACCCAGTAAGTTTCCTTATTTATGTCTTTTGAAGTTTTTCATCAACATTTAGTCAGCATACATGTGTTGGACATGTTTTTATTAGTTTTACAAATTATTTCATTCAAAAAATATAGTAAGTGACATTGTATTCTTTTGGAGGGGGGAGGGCAGAGGTAGAGGAAAGAGAGAATCTTAATCAGGCTCCACACCCAGCATGGAGACAGAGGTTGGGTTCAATCTCACGATCCTGAGATCATGACCTGAGCTGATAACAAAAGTCAGACACTTACTGACTGAGTTATCTAGGCATGCCAGTGATACTGTATTCTTAATTTTGGTGTCTGCACATTTATTTCTAGTGTATACAAATTTTGGTGTCCACATATTAATTATTTATATATAAAGATATAATTGATTTTTGTTCGTTTAACTTGTATCTTTTGACCTTATAAATTTACTTACTCATTTTAGAAGTGGTTTTGTACATTCCTTTGGATTTTCTACATAGACAGCCATGGCATCTGCAGATAGGAATAGCTTTATTTCTTCTTTTCAGATCTATTTGCCTTTTATTTTTCTTCCTTGACTTACTGCCCTTGATAAAACTTCCAGCAGTAGAACTTTCAGTTCCTGTCCAGACCTATTTGCAGTACTAATAAGAGTAAATAAGAGTGGACATCCCTGCCTTGATCTTGATGCTAGGAAAAAAGCATTCAGTACTTTACTAGTGCTTATTTAAGCTGTAAGTTATCTTTAGATGCTCTTTTATAAAGGTGAAGAAATTCCTCTCAATTCTTCTTACTGAAACTTTTTAACATGTATGGATGTTTGTTACTTTTCTGAATCAGTGGATACGATCATGTGATTTTTCTTCTGTTATCTGTTAATATGGTGGATTGCATTCATTGGTTTTTGAATATTAAACTATCCTTGCATTCCTGAAATAAGTCCCTGGTTATATTGTAAAATTCTTTATGTCGCTGAATCCTTTAATCAGAGTTATTGGAAATTCTTACATCTGTACTAATGAGAGAGATTGGTGTGTAGCTTTCGATTTTGGTACTATCTTTGTCTGGTTTTGGTGTCAGAGTAATATGAAAATCGTTTTTCTCTTTTTAATTTTGTTGATTTCTTTAATACCTGCTTTTATGGATTTATTGTGACCCTTTTTTCTATTCATGAGGTATGAGTTTAAATTATTGATTTGTGAGATTTCCTTTTCTAAAAAGAAAACATTTAGTGCTACAGATTCCCCTCTCACTATTACTTCTGCTGTGTCCCCCCAAATTTTTTTAAATTATTTGACAGAGAGAGAGATTAAAAGTAGGCAGAGGGGCAGGTAGAGAGAGAGGAAGAAGCAGGCTCCCTGCTGAACAGAGAGCCAGATGTGGGCTTTGATTCTAGGACCCTGAAATCATGACCTGAGCTGAAGACAGAGGCTTTAACCCACTGAGCCACCCAGGCATCCTGTATCCCAAAAATTTTGATAGGCTGTGTTTTCATTTTTGGTCAGTTTAATGTAAAAAAAAAAAAAATTCCCTTGAGACTTTTGATCTGTGGATTATTTAGAAATATATTGTTTAGTTTCTAAGTGTTAGGGATTTTTCCTGTTATCTTTTTGTTAATGATTTTAAATTTGACTCCATTATAATCAGAGAACACATTCTTCAAGATTTCAATTTTTAAAAATATGTTGATGAACTTGTTTTATAGCCTAGCATGTAGGCTTTCTTGGTATGTGTTCTATGGGCTCTTGAAAAAGAATATGTATTCTTCTGTTGTTGGATCACATGTTCTGTAAATGTTGGTTAGATCCTGTTGGTGATGTTGTTGAGTTCTTGTATATCCTTTCTGATGTTTTTCTTTAATAATTCCATCAGTTGCTGAGAGGATTGTTAATGTCTTCACTCTCATTGTGGATTTATCTATGTCTTATTTTATCTAAACTTTTTACTTTACATATTTTATAGATGTTATTAGTAAATACACACTTGGATTTCTATATCTTCTTGGTGGTATGACCCCTTTATCATGATGTAATGTCTCTCTCTGTGTCTTGTAATTTTCTTTGCTCTGAAGTTTACTTTTTCTTTTTTTCTTTTTCTTTTTTTAAAAGATTTTATTTATTTATTTGACAGAGAGAGAGATCACACGTAGGCAGAGAAACAGGCAGAGAGAGAGGGAGAAGCAGGCTCCCTGCTGAGCAGAGAGCCCGAAGCGGGCCTCGATCCCAGGACGCCGAGATCATGACCTGAGCCGAAGGCAGAGGCTTTAACCCACTGAGCCACCCAGGCGCCCTGAAGTTTACTTTTTCTAATGAACACAGCACTCTTTCTTTATTTTGATTACTATTTGTAAGATATACCATTTTTTTTTAAGATTTTATTCATTTATTTACTTGAGAGAGAGTGTGCATGAACAGGGGAGGAACAGAGGGAGAGGGACAAACAAACTCCACACTGAGTGCCGTTCCTGACTCTGGACTTGATCTCAGTGATATCTGGATCATGACTTGAGCTAAAATCAAGAGCCTTAATGCTTAATCAACTAAACACCCAGGTGCCCCCCATTTTCATTTCATTTCATTTCTTTTTTTTTTTTTTTTTTTTTTTTTTTTTTTTTTTTTTTTTTTTTTTTTTTTTTTTTACTTTCAGTCTTCTTTCACCTCCCTTTTATATCTCTTGCTTCCTCTATCTACGGTTGTCTTAAAGACATACTTTTAAAAACACATTAGACACTGTTATATTTGTTTCAACTATCAAACATAATATAGAAAACTTGAAGTGAAGGGAAGTCTGTTGTATTTACCATATCTTTATCATGTTTTTTCTTTCGGATATTTCAAGGTTCTTGTTTTTTTTTTCTTTTTGTTTATTGAGCTTCTTTCTTTCTTTCTTTCTTTCTTTCTTTCTTTCTTTCTTTCTTCCTTTCTTTCATTACATTATTTTATTTTTTCAGTGTTCCAAGATTCATTGTTTATGCTCCACACCGAGTGTTATTGAGCTTCTTTAGCTACTGATTTTGTTTAGATCTGCTTGAAATTTTGAGTGTTTCTTCATGTAATAATATATTCTATTTCCTTTTCCTTCCTGAAAGATTTTCACTGGATATAGGATTCTAGATTGATGGTTCTTTTCTTTCAGCACTTGAGAAGTATGCCACTGTTTTCCGCTCTTATGGTTTCTGATGAAAAATCTACAGTGATTTGAATTGTTTTTTCTCGTGTAGGTAACGTCTCTTTTCTCTCGCTGTATTCAGGATTTGAGATGGAGGTGAGGAGGAGATCATTGCTTTCCAAAAGTGACTGTGAAGTGGATTTCTTGGTATATATATCTCTTGTCAAATTTGGAAGGTTTTTAGCTGTTTATTGGAGTACTTTTTCAGCCCTACCCTTTTTAATTTAATTGCAATGACATATTTGGATCTTCGGATATTATTCTGTAGATCCCTGAGCTCTGTTTAATTTTTTCAGAAATTCTCTTTCTTTTGCTCAGATTGGATAATTTCTGTTCAGTTTTCTCTTCTAGTTCATTTATCCCTTTCTTTTCCTCTCTCTGTTCTGCTGTTGAGCTCATTCATTAAGTTTTTTTATTTGGTTATTGGGTTTTTCAGCTCCAAAATTTCCATTTGGTTCTCTTTTATTCTTCTATTTCTTTGCTGAGATATTTTATTTTCATTTGTTTCAGGCATGTTTGCAGCTGTTCATTGAAGTGTTTTTATAAAGGTGCTTTAAAATCTTTGTCAGATAATTCTAACCTCTCATCTTTTATTTACCATCTCATCTATTGATTGTCTTTTTTCATTCAGGTTGAGATATTCCTGGTTTTGATATGAGAAGTGGCTTTCGATTGGAACCTGTATATTTTTGGCATTATGTTGTGAAACTGTGGATCTTATTAACTTGTTTCAGCTGACTTTCTCTGACAGTGCTGTAGCAGGGGAAGGGATGGGACCCTTTTATTGCTGGCAGGTGGGAACAAAAGTCTAGGTTGTTCTTCTTGGCCTCCACTGACCCTTGAGGGAGGAAGAGGCTCCTTTGTATCAGGCAGAGGTGGGTGTTGTAATGTGTCTCTCCCCCACCATAGGCCTGTGCCCTAGCTTGAAGGGACAGGAGTGTCTCATTACCACTTTACACATGGCCTCTGCTGATAACCAAGGGCTGGAATGGTGGAGTAGCCTTGTTACAGTGGTCAAGTCCTGATATTCCACTAGCCCTCCTCTGATGCCACCCATGTGAGGGGAGGGAGGGAAACATTTTTACTGCTAGATGAGGGATGGAAGTTCTGTGTCTGCATATAGTGTCTACTAACTCTCCCTACATGTCCTCCTCTGATCCCACTTTATTGTGGGGGTTGTGGTTCATCTATACAACCTGATGAGGCTGGAAGTTCAGGTTTTTCACTCAGCGTTAGCTGGCCCTGGTGGTGTGTGAGGCCAGTTTCTTGTGTCATTTTTGGCAAATGGAGGGCAGTTATTGTATAAAAGTTTTCTGTCTTTCTAGGCTGCCCTTTTCCTGATACTTTGGCTAGAGAAGAGCTGACTTTTGTTGGATGTTTTTTGTCTGTGTCTTCTTGGCATTTCTAAGTTGCTGGCTTCTTTAGTTCCAAGTCTAGGATATGTGGGGCAAAAAGAAAATCCAGGAAGTTCACCATAGCATTGTTCCTTGGGTTGTAAGCCCCTACCTAGCTTGCCTTCTATTTTTCAGAGTTTTATGATTGTTTTATAGATAATGTCCTGTGTTTTTAGTTGTATTTATTGAGAACATTAGGGACAAGTATATATGTACCATCTGGAAGTGGAATTCCCTAACCTGGTTTTCATTGTGGCAAAAAAATAAAAATAAAAACACTCTGAAGATGGTGTTATAGATGATGATAATGGAGAACATACCTAGAATTTCAAGGAGAATTATTATTATTATTATTATTAAAAGATTTTATTCATTTATTTGACTGTGAGAGTGAGCAAGAGCAGAGGCAGGGAGAGTGGCAGGCAGAGACAGAGGGAGGAGCAAACTCCCCACTGAGCAGGGGACGTGATGTGGGGCTCTATCCCAAGACCCTGGGATCATGAACTGAACCAAAGGCAGACACTTAACCAACTGAGCCACCCAGGCCTCCCTCATGGAGGATTATTAACATTGGATTGGGTCTTCCAAAGACAGAGTGATTCTTATCTCTGGTAATTTAGATATCATTTAGCTTGAATACCTGAATTGCTGCCTGGTGACTGACAGTGACACAGTGTTCTTTGATTTTCTTTCCATGTGCTATTTTAGTCTTGGTTTTGTATATGCAGTAGAGCAGGAAGCATATTGGGTAGGATTACACCTTTGTAAGTCATTTTCAGTTCTGATGTGGTTTAGGTCATTCTGCTCACTTTAGTGCAATGGGCCAAATGCCCTTTCAAATCAGTAAATTGATAAAACATCTCTTATAAATGCTTTTAATCATAAATACTCCAGCAGCTTTATTTTCTCTCTTTATTTTAAAATTTTGGGTTTTAAAATTTTTTTACTTTTTAGATTAACTGGCAATAAAATTGGCCTTTTGCACAGTCCCGTGAATTTAAAAACATGAATAGATTTTTTGTATATAGTTCAGTGTTAAAATTTAGAAGCTTCCTCACCTCAAAAAATTCCCTTATGCTGTTTATTTGGAGTCATATCCTCCTCCCAGCCCTAAACCCTGGCAACCAGTATCCCTTTATCCATTACTATTAGTTTTGTCACTGGCTGCATTTAGTATAAATGGAATCATATGGTATGTAACCTTTCTAGACTGGCTTTTCTCACTTCCTGTAATTGCTGATATTCATACAAATCGTAGCAGTAGCTCATTTTTTTTTTTTTTTTTTCTGAGTGGTGCCCCATCATATATATGTGTATGTATTGCAATTTATTCATTTCCCCATTGGGTTCTTTCCAATTTATAGCAGTTACAAATAAAGCCACTGTAAACATTAATATACAGACCTTTGTGTGACTATAAGTTTTGATTGGAGTGGGATTGCATGGATATATTATAAGTGCATGTTTGTATAAGAAATGTCCAAACTGTTTTCTAGAGCAGCTGTAGCATTTTGTATCCCCCCTCCAAGCCCTGTTTTTCCATCCCTTTCAAGAGTGTTTGCTTTTACTTGTTGGAGCATTTTTATAAAGCTTTTTTAAAGGTTTTGTCAGGTAATTCCAACAACTGCATCATTTCAGAGTTGTTATCTGTTGTTTTTTTCTATGCCAGTTGAGATTTTCCCTGTTTCTTTATATGCTGACTGATTTTGGATTTTATCATAAACATTTCGATTATTATGAGACGCTGGGTCTTTTAAAAATTCTGTGGGAAATTTTGTTATTTTGATTTTAATAGGCAATTGATTCATTTAAGTTCAGGGCTAAAATTGCAGCTAGCCCTCAGTGACTAGTGATTCCTATGTCAGTTCAGTTTTCAAAGTCTTTTCAGTGTTCTTTGGATCTTTTCTACTTATTTGCCACCCAGTGGCTAATCTGGGAAATGAGTAATGCTCCATCCAGTAGTCGGTTCAGTTCTGAATGTCCATCTGTGCTGTTTAGGAGCAGATCCATACATGTGTAGCTTGAGGGGAGACCAAGAGTTCTTTTAAAGAACTCTTCTCTGCCATCTCCCACTTTTGCTTTGGTTCTCCAGTTGGGAAGCTGGGGTTTTAGTTACTGAGCTCTCCTGTGTAGTGCTTATGATTGTGCCCATGTCTGGGGATAAGTGGTGGGAGGATAAAGTGAGAACACAAGCAACAGATCCCATTCTTGGGACCGGTGTTCCTCCAGTCAGAAATGAAAGTACCCCTTGGCTCAGAGTTTTTGCGCCTGTGGGCTTCTGTTTTTGCTGCCTCCCTCTTAGATCACAGAAATACTTGGGCCACAGTACATGAGAGAATGGAGGAAATGGTACTTTGTAATTTACTGTTTTTCTCTATTTCCCTACTGTTTAAGTAGCTGCAACATACATCCTGTCCCAAGTTTTATAGCTACATTTAGTGAGACCAACACAGTGGAGTATATTTACTCCTTCTGACCCAGACTGTAATCCATTGGACTTGCTTATCTATTGGGCTTGAAATAATGAATGGGAAGAGAAGAGGTAGATCTAGGTTTTGTGGAGTCTGAAGGTCATACAGTTTGGAAGGCCTCTTTAAGGAAAGGAATACAAGTTATGAATGCAAATTAGGCACAGTGTTTTGGATGGGGCTGTGAAAGTGAAGGGCCCTAAGGTTTCAGCTTCATTGGCTTTAGTAAAAACCTGACTATGGGATTTTTTTATTCAGTTTTTCTCTTAATATTCCTAAAAATGAAAATACAACCTTTATTATCCCCATCTTACAGATGAAAAATGAAAAGTTTTAAAAGTTTGAATCATGCAGATATAAGGGGCTTTAGAACTCAGATATTCTAATTCCAGAGCATATGGTGTTTCTCCTACTCATAGAACTTACAAAACAAATAGAGATTAGGAGAGCCGTGTAGGCTCCTGGTTAAGAGCATAAGCTCAGGAGCCAGACTGCTGGCATTCAGTTTTGGCTCTGCCACTGATTATGTGTGACCTCAGCAACATTCCCTAACCTTTCCTTAGCCTTCTATATGTCTGTAAAATGGGGATGATAGAATTTCATAAGGTTGCTGTGAGGATTAAATGGTTAACATAAAGCATTTAGAATAGCTTCTGGCATATAGTAACTGCTTTTTATCCACTATATACAACTGTACATTCAGATCAAATTTTATTTGCTGTGTTAGCAGCCTTCTTGAGCTACAAAGACAAGTCACAAGCTAAGGGGATTTTTTTCACTTTACATATAAGTCATATTAGGTGCTTGGAACACAAGTTGAGAAACAGGTTACATATTATATAACTGATAATAATTTTACTTTTTGTCCAGAGTAATCATTGATTTTTAAGTTTAGGGATGTTAATCTAGTTAACAAGCAAAGACAGAAGAAATGTTCTCCATGGGTGACTGGAAAATCTGGATGATTATAGGTTAAATATTTTGGGGAAAGCACCAAATAATAACGCAGAGAGTTAGAATAGTTCAACAAAAAGAAAAATGTACCTTTTCCTACAGATAATGCCTTTTATACTCTCGGGCTCTTCTGTAAAATGGAGAGAGTAGTATTAATCTATATTAGTTACCTTATTGAAGTGTTAACAAACGGTCATGAAATTTAAAACTATAAACATTCTTTATCTCAGTTTCCATGGCTCAGGGATTTGGGAGTGGCTTTGCTGTGGGACTCTAGCTGTAGTCAAGATGTTGGCTTCGGCTGTATTCATATGAAGCCTTGACCAGGGCTGAAGTATCACTGCAGAGTGGTTCTCTCATGTACCTGGCAGGATTGTGTTTCATGGGGTTCCTAGCTGCATAGACCTTTGCGTATGATTCCTTGAGGTCCTCATGGTCTTGCAGCTGGCATCTCTTGAGAGCAAGTAGGTGAAGAAAGATCAAGGTAGTATTCACAGTGTCCTTTATGACCTAGCCTCAGAATTCTTTCATTTTTGTAGTACCCTAATGGTCACATGGGCCATGCCTATTCAGTGTGGAAGGAGCTACTGGCAGATGGCCATCCTGGAGACTGGCAACTACCTTATCTTCTAAGATTAAACACTTCAATGAGAGTATTCAAAGGAAGCTTTCGGAGACCCATTGGTGCTCCACGCAGTACCTGTGATTACTGTGTTTTTTTGCTGTTGGTCAATAGAAATCACTTTCTGGTTGTTTCCCCAATACAGAAGAAGGTGTCCATTTCTCTGTGCAAAAGAGAAGCACACGATAAGGAAAGTCTTAGCTGTTCTTTGTTTTTTCGCTTGTTTATCTACATTGGTTTTCACTTAAGTATCAAGTGATAGTAGCAATTAGTGTGTGAGGACCAGAATATTGATAAATGCTATAAGCAACAATTTTGACCCACAGTGAACTCATTTAATTACCACCTAGCACATGATTGAGGAAGAATAGTATTGCAAGTCTGGTACATACATTTTTTGGGGGTGTGATTCTCATTTAACTTCTACTTTCTCTAAAGTTAATACGCAGGTTCAAGATATTTTTTCTCTTCTAAGTAGACTATACCTTACTGTTGATAATGATATGAGTATGGCTTAATTTGAAGAGGACACTTAGTTAAATTATTTAGAAAATGACTTGTAACCAGAACGTTGTGAGAAAGAAAGCATGAAGAAAACTCAAATGTTTTGCTTTAAATGATAATATATAAATATTTGGCCACTGGAGGGCTCCATATTTTAAAAGATTATATTGAAGATGTAGGTGCTCACTGTAACAATTTTAAACAGTACAGAAGGATATAAAGGGCTCCATATTTTTTAGAAAAGATGTTAAATCAAATAATTGTTGATTATGAATAATTGTGTGCATGTACAAGTGTTGGTGTTGCTTCCTTTTTCTTACATTGGAATGGAAATAAAATATATTACATAATTTCAACTCTTGTCAAAATGAAAAACAAGACATTTTGGAATGCCCTTAAAGAAGTTGAGACAGATTAAATACTTCTTTTCTAATCTCTTTGCTACATGTACTGTTTTAAATGAAGAAACTTCTTGTTTTGGATTCATTGAGGTTATTTCCATTTAGGTTAACAAGCTCTACAACTATCTCAGTGAACGTTATGACATCATTAATAAAATTCACAGAACGTTAGGAGGCTATTTTGAAATTGAGCCAAAACCAAAGTAGATGTGGCATAAAAAAGTTGTCAGTCATTGATTTTTTTTTTTATACTTTATATTAGCATTTTTCTTCGGCCCAAATGCATCAAGATTTGTTTTCCAGTATAAAGTAAAATGGAAACTTAAAAAATTGAGAAATCAGAAATACTTGTAACAGGTATCCATACCGGAGGAAAAGTTATCTTTTTGTATATAAAACTTCTAAATAGGAAACCACTGTGTTCCTCAAAAACAGCCTTTTTACTTCCTTGATCTTTCCCACTTGAAAGAAGTGTTTTGATTTCTTTATAATTGTGAAGTGTTTACTTTTTAAATGTTTGATTTGAGCTCAGGGAAGCTTGCAATTTCTAGAATAGTTCAGCAGTTTTTCCCCTAATAAGATGTAGGTCTCTTTGTACTGAGCTTGCAGAGCTGAGGCTGTGTGTTTTGGATAATCTGAGTAGTTAAATTCCCCAGTTAGTCAGTAGTCTAGTCCCTCACCAACTCCTCTTTACAAAAGAAGCTGTATTACAAATTAATTGCTAATGACGAGGAAACAAACCAAAACCAGAATGAAACAAAAACAAATGACTTTTATACCTGTTCATTTGAAAACTTCCCAGGTTGTATGAATATATAAATCCCTACTCATTTCTACTTACTAGTACCAACTATTAAGACAGGGACAAAGATACCAAAAAATCATAAAGGGTAGTAGTCCCCATGTTAGTACTAATTATGCACATGACAATGAGCATCGTTATGGAATGCTGTTTAAAAACTTAATTTATAATTACCAAGTGACAAATTGTCAAACTGTCAAATGAAGCAGTTTCGCCAAGGATAATACCCCTCTCCCACTACCTCTGCCTATCCTGCCCACCACCCATTCACACTGGAATGTTAAAGACAATAACCCATGCTATTAACCTCGATGCGTGAACTACATCTTTTTTTCCTACAAACATACAGCTTAGTGTCTAATATATTTTATCAATTTATTTTTTATTTTTTATTTTTAGAAGATTGTATTTATTTATTTGATGGAGAAATACAGCTAGAGAGGGAACACAAGCAGGGGGAGTAAGAGAGGGGAGAAGCAGGCTTCCCGCTCGATTAGTAATCATAGCATATAACTGACTGTAGCCTACCGGGCATGGAGAGAAATTTTCTCCTTCTACTCTTGTAGCTACAGAATACATCCTTAATAATAGCTATGTTGCAAAACATATTTTAAGCTGAAAGATACAGGAGAGGACATGGGATAGAGAACACCACATTATCTCCCTTATCTCCTCGTTGCTGCCTTATGAATTTGAAAACAGCTCTCATTTCTTGTGTTGAGAAACTTTCTTCCACTGCCTTTTTCACACACAAATCCATTCATATATAAGGAATAAACTGGTAAGATACCTGTGTCAAAGTAGAGGTGCAGTCTTGGTATAAAAGAGAATAAGTCTGGGACTGCCTGGGTGGCTCAGTGGGTTAAAGCCTCTGCCTTCGGCTCAGGTCATGATCTCAGGTTCTTGGGATCAAGGCCTCCATCGGGCTCTCTGTTCGGTGGGGAGCCTGCTTCCTCCTCTCTCTCTGCCTGCCTCTTTGCCTACTTGTGATCTCTCTGTGTCAAATAAATAAATAAAATCTTTAAAAAAAAAGAGAATAAGTCTAAGTAGTCTGATTGTTACCTGTGACCATTTTAGCCTGGTGCTTTAACCACGTGAGCTCACCAGTGCTATCAGTTTTTAATGCTTAATTTGCATCACCCTGTCCTAAAAAAAATTAATAATTAAAAAAAAAAAAAGAAAGAAGGAGTGCCTGGCCGGCTCAGTCAATGGAGCGTGGGACTCTTGATCTTGTCGCTTGGTAAATTTGACTTGTGAGTTTGACCCCCACATTGGGTGTAGAGATTACTTAAAAAATTAAAATATTTGGGGCGCCTGGGTGGCTCAGTCATTAGGTGTCTGCCTTCGGCTCAGGTCATGATCCCAGGGTCCTGGAATTGAGCCCCACGGGTTCCTGCCCAGCTGGAAGCCTGCTTCTCCTTCTCCCACTCTCCCTGTTTGTGTTCGTTCCCTCTCTTCCTATGTCTCTCTGTCAAATAAATAAAATCTTTAAAAAAATTAAAATATATTTTTTTAATGTATATATAAATCACTCTGTGTGTGTGTGTGTGTGTGTGTGTGTGTGTGTGTGTACATATTTGTTCTCATACCTGGCTACAGCTTGCAGTCACCCAGGAATCAGTCAGTATTATGGGTGCCGGACATCAACAATACTCACTTAAGTGGTTTAGGGTAGGAAGTGGCTGTACGTCTGCGTTTTTAAAAGTTATGTTCTTTGTGTTTTTTTGTCTGGGTTGAAAGTGTGATTGATTCGAAAAGAAGGTGCATTGTAGAAACTTTGGGGCCCCTACAAGTTATGATTCAACAAATGTCTTAGATACAGCTATACTTTATGTTCCAATGTACTCTCTCCCTACCACCCCAGCCCTGAAGAAATGAACAAACCTAGTATTACTTTGGTCTGACATTGCCTAAATTGTTTTGAACTGAATCACTTACATTTCTGGGGTGAGGTAACAATCCAATGATGTTGGATTTTCAGATAGGGTTGGCCCCATCCTGATGAGTTTGTCATTTCTGTCATCTACCAAAGCAGTAAGCTTATGTTTCTGTTTTAAACCAGTTCTAATGGAAAATAGGAGAAGGGCATCTGGCTGGCTCAGTCGGGTCAGTAGAGCATGCAAGTCTTGATCTCTGGGTTGTGAGTTAGAGCCCCATGGGTAGAGTTTATTTAAAAAAAAAAAAAAGATACATTTTGGCCAAGGGAATGTAATTCAGTGAGTGAAATATGCTTTGGTATGTAGCGATCTTTTGAGATACGCAGGATTGTAAATGTAAAGAAAAGTCCTAGAAGAACAGAATAATACACTATAGGCAGCCTGTAGCGCATGGGGAGTAGGAAACTTCAGCATTAGCAGATCCTGAGAGCAGGTCACACCAACTCCTGAAAATATTCCACAGTGGTAATCAGGGGTCAGGGTAATCTCTCAGCCTTCTATCCTTACTCTCCGTAGTGCTGAGCTGAAAAAAATTGTTGAGAGATCAGGCTATATGGATGCCCGGAGATTTCAGTCCCTGTGCCCCTGTTCTCCTCATTCTCGGGTGACCTCTCTCGGCTAGACCATAGGTATAACCTGTGTATATTTGGATGATTCACAAATCCTGCTGTCTACTTCACTATTTTCTCATTTAGCCCATGTAACACTACATGTAAAAGAAAAGAGCACAAGCTGGATCGCTGCCAACTAGAACAAAGTGTTAGCTACCTTTTCTCTTACAACCACCTGGGCACTCAGCTTTGCCAAGGTAGTAGGGTATTAGCACCTTGTCACTGCTCAGGCCTCTACGCCCTTGGGCTCATTTGGGCTCATCCCCCATTTCACTCAGCAGCATCTGACTGTTGCCTAATCACATCTACCTCACAAAGTGCCCCGGGCAGGCAGTGCTGATAGTGAGCCACTTGGATGAAAATAGTGAAGATATTTACATGAAAAGAAAGAATGAGGTAGTCACCATAGAATTTCTGTGCAGTGGGAGAAAGTTAAGTGTTAGGGGAAGAAAACTATTTTAAGGTAAGTCTTCTGGTTTAGAGTTTGATGCGCAGTATAAATTTTATTCTCCTTTGGGCTAAAACCGATCTCTGCTTGCTTAGAATTAGCTTAAAAAAAAAAAAAGCTAGAAAGGAAAAGCTAATAAGGCAAGTTTGGGGGTTTGGTTTTGTTTTTAAATACATCGGGGTTTTTTTGTTTTTGTTTTAGTTTGTTTTTTTTTTTAAGCAGTGGTCTCTTGCATATAAATATTACCAGTGCTTGCATTTCTTCTTGCTAATTGTACGTTATCCATGGTAACCTGTTAACATTTCAGTCCTAGATCATTTTTCCTTAGTTACCAAAGACCCTTTTCTTCCTCACCACTTGCTACCTATCTGACCTATAAATTATAAAATTTACTTTTAACTATAATACCAATAGTAGTTATTTAAAATTTTATATATTTAAAAACTTTTCAAGTTATGCTTGCATATATCCTATCATTTTAAGAAAAAATTCATTTATGGGAAGAAGACATCCTTTGCTCAATTCCAAACGGAATTGAAAATGGTTTTCAGATTACTTAATCTAGTTGCATTCCATTAGCACTGGCCGTCAAGAGCTGGTTAACCTGTCCATATTAACAGATCCTAGCAGGAACCTTTCATGGGGCCTTAGAAATGCTCGTTTTTTACATTTTTTATTAGTCCCTTTCACTTTTGTGAAGTACCCAGGTTTATCTACCCATCATATGTTTATTTTTACTGATGAAATAAAATTTGAAAATTTAGGGTTGAGGGAATTTGTGTTTTGCTCTTATGTTAGATATTTGGGATAACCTTCAGAGAAGGGTTCATACAATAAAAATGTTTGGTTACAAAAAGAGCTCACCTGGCAGGTACCAGAGTAGTTATCTGTACAGTGGAATTTTAACTGAAAGGTAATGTCCTCTGGCAGAGAACAATGGCAAACTCCCTCAGGAAGTCAATTATAAGGTTTGTTAATCCTATCAAAATATTAACCTCATGATCTTCAATCCCAGAGTGCCTTCTCCACCCTGCAAGTTCAGCTAAAAATATGCTGAAAAGCAAATTTCCTAAGGTAATGAAATAAAAATGTGGACCTAAATCTGTAAGATACAAATTAGAAAATAAACTCCCTAGTCAAACGTGACTATCTGACAAATTCTTGCTCTCTTAAATTAGTATCCTAGTCTTTTGGGATGTTAATAAAATAATGATTTAAAAATGCACATAAAGAAAGCCTTGTGGTAAAATGATTTGCCCATCTGATAATTTTTACTCTGGAAATGTATTTTTCTTATTTGTGAGGTTGATGAGTATAATTGTAGCTATTGGTGGCTCTGTCTTCTTAACATATAAAAATGGAAGAAAAAACAATGATTATTATTACCAGTTACTGTAATAATTTTTTATAGATTTGAGTGTCCATGAAGTGTTTTGGGTTCCAAAGAACAGTTCTATAAATACAGATAATAATTCCATTTACTTTGAATTTTTTATAGGAATCAGTTTTAATTCATTGTAGCAATATGAGCATATAACTTAGCAGATTATAATTGAATTATATTAGTATTAAATCTTTATATGAAGAGTGTTTTAATTAGAAACTAGCATATGATCAATTTCTAGTTGTTTAAATAGTTTGACTACTACTGTCATGCGCTATGATTTACAGTGCAAACAACTAAGCTTTCCTTTGCTGTATTATTGAACTAGCACATTCGGTACTTGGAGCAAGGGGATATAGTTCTGGTTGCTGGGCACCTTGACCACTGGGCGTAATGGATTTCAAGCCTCATGGCTTCCAGCTCTCCTTTGCTTTGATTTCAGAAACCGGGAGAATCTTGGAATGTTTGAATCTTTGACTAAGGCATAGAGATCAGCCCTCATTGACCTGTGTGAATCCCCATGCAGTAACTCCTCCTAAAATTTCTGCTTGAAAATCTCCATTGAGGAGCGCCTGGGTGGCTCAGTGGGTTGGGCGACTGCCTTCGGCTCAGGTCATGATCCTGGAGACCCGGGATCGAATCCCACATCGGGCTCCCTGCTCGGCGGGAAGCCTGCTTCTCCCTCTCTCACTCCCCCTGCTTGTGTTCCCTCTCTGGCTATGTTTCTCTCTGTCAAATAAATAAATTAAAAAGAAAGAAAAAGAAAAAAGAAAATCTCCATTGATGGAAAAATATCTAAAAGGAACTCCCTTCATTTTTGGACAGATCTGACAGTTAGAAAGTGTGTCCTCAGACTGAACACCTCAAACTGCCTCCTAGAAACATCTGTTAATTGATTACAGTTTTTAACTCTGTAACCATCCTATAAAATTAGATCTGACTCCTCTTCCTTATGAGATCCCCAAAGAATTTGAAAACAGCACTTCTTTTCCGGAGTAACATTTTCATTTCCTTCAGCCCCCATCAGGATTACTCAGGCCCCATTCACAATCTGGCAGCGATCTGGTCCAAAGGAACTTTGGGTTCTTTCTGTCCTCACCTGAGACAGACAACACCGGGTAGAGTAGATTCTTGTCCTTTCTTGCTGAAGCGGGTGGTGCTTCTTTTTGAGTACTTCACACTACTGACTTCTATTGCAATATGTCATTTTACATTCTTTTCAGTTAAGGTAGGCACCCCCTATTCTCTACTTTCAGACTTTTATTTGTTACAATTGATGCTACTAAGTTTAGACTATAGGTGTTATTTTTCAGTGATATAAATCTGTGGATGTGCTTTCATGATACCTGCCTACTTTTATTACTCCTCATTTAGAGATACTTTTACTTAAATTTAATAATGCTGCCCATTAGCATGCAAATTTTACTCCTCAATTAATATTGTCAGTATTCTCAGTCATTCATGTAAGAGTGGATTTTGATGTGGAGGTTGGTAGAGTGAAACTCTCTGGTCCCTGTGGTAAGGTGAAGAGTCTTTGGGGAAGAGATCTGGAAGAATGTTGGAAGATACCAGACTTCAGCTTTAATTTTGCTTGGGATCAATTCTGTAGTACTTTTCTTTTTTTAATTTTAAATACTCATGTCACACGTAGGCAAACAGTTCTTTGTGTTTGCTGAGACTCTTTGCCCAGTAGTTGAATGTTCATGGGATAGAAACTCTGGTGTTTTTTGGAACATTACAGTGAAATTTAGATGGTTACAGTTGCCTTGTAGTCTTCCTGTAACATGTGTCATGTGGTATGTTGGTATTGTCAAGTTTACCTTTGCCTTATCATTTCCATCTCTCTTCCTGCCCTAACTCCCACCATCCTCTTTACCAAGAGTTAAGTGACCCCAGATCAGGGTGGTGGTGAAGGTGGGATGGGCAAAAAGTGAAT
>PITA01003088.1:0-46652 GCA_004023965.1 Spilogale gracilis | reverse complement strand
GCCTGAAGAGAGCTCCCTTTTAATAGTGTCTGTCTTCTCCTCCACGTGTGTTTATCCAACGTGCCATTTTCAGTTCTGTGTCAAAATAGCACACATTCAGAATACTCCATAAGCACATGGAAATGGTTGCTTTGGAGGCAGGAAGGGGAATGGGAGTGGAGTACGGGATAAAAGGAGCGTAACTAATTAATTAAAATTATCTTGTTAGCAGCAATGTTGAACTTTGTTGTAGGTTTTACAGTAAACTATGAAATTTCAAATCTATTCAAATCTGTATCTTAGACTATATCTTGAAGATTTCCCAAACTTCATTATACAAAACTCTTGATGCCGACTAGATTGAATAGACTATGAACTACATGGCAGATCAGAATCCACAATATATTATTCTTCCTGTTACTTTTCATCCCTGAAGTAGAGTTGAGTTTTTCAATTCAAATTGAAGTTGAGTTTTAACTGTGTTGTTGAATCAGGTTTTTGAGATTTCTGAAAAATATAAAAGCATTATTGATATAGCTAATCTTTAGAAGTTTATTAAATGATATTGCTTTCCTTGTATCTGTCTTACCTCTAGAGTAGCAAACAAGTACTTGTGTTGTAGCAAACTCTCTGGGATCTGAGTAGCCATAGAACTTAGTACTTTGAAGTTGAGAGTTTTGGTTGTATGTGTATGTTCATAGATGAACACATTACATATTTATGTTCAACTTTTATAGGCGGCCTAGGTCAAATAAACTGATATGAGAGATTTTGTGAAGAAAATAATTTCCAGTATATTATATGATACCCAAGTCTTTGGTTCTTTATTGACTATGACCATCTATAAAAGTAATAAGTCAAGTTACAAGGAAGATTTTGCTTTAGAAAATTGTATTCAGCATAGTTTTGGTGTCATATTTTAATTCTTCAAAAATTGTTTGTTTGTTTTTTTTTTCTCAGAGCTATGAATGGTAACTATCACAAAGCAAAACCCTGTATTCCCAACTATTCCATGTTATATTTATCTCCGCCTCCTAAATCTAAGAAAATACATAACTTCAGGTATGGAAAATGAATTGTGTGCCATTATGTACTTAAGCACACATACCAAATTTCAAGACATTGGAAATGCCCTTAGAATTGGTTTTAGATGTCAGAGTAACATTAGCCAGTTTTTCAGTGTTTTTTGTTGAAACCTGAATCTTTTCCTTATAGGAGATCTAAATTGAATGAGAAATGTGTTGCAAGTACAGACTGAAATTTTAAACATCTCTATCTGTTGAATGTCATATTTTGCCAAAAAATCAGAATTAATTTATTGAAGTTAGGATTTGAAATAAAGTAAAATAAATCAGTGCTCCCTTTCATTTTTTTTAGGAGATATATGTATATGTGGTCCAGTACTTTTTTTTTTTTTTAAGATTTTATTTATTTGACAGAGAGAAACACAGCCAGAGAGGGAACACAAGCAAGGGGAGTGAGAGAGGGAGAAGCAGGCTTCCTGCAGAGCAGGGAGCCCGATGTGGGACTCGATCCCGGGTCTCCGGGATCATGACCTGAGCCTAAGGCAGTCGCTTAACCAACTGAGCCACCCAGGTGCCCCAGTTCTTTATCTCTTATTGCAACAAAAATGTAAACCATTCTCCTTACTTTTCACCTTTCACTTCAAACCTAGTAAGAGTATAATACATCTGTTATTTTGTGTATTGTAGTCCAAATCAGGTTTCGTACCCATTTCTCACCCAATCACAGCATTCAGGTAGGTGGAATAAACTGACTGGCAGGCCTGGGCGATCTTTCTATTCCTGCAACTTGGGTGGAAGTACATCCACAAGGTACATTGTCTGTGAGCATATAGGAATATTTTCCCCCAAATCAGAATGCTTTTACCAGAAAATGAGAGATACATGTGTAGTGGGCAGGCAAATACATTTGTCTATTACATGTCTATTATAATCTACTTAAAATCCAGTTTTGAAAAATGCACTTCTGTGGCTGATTATTTTCCCATTTAAAAAAGGCTTCAGGGGGCGCCTGGGTGGCTCAGTCATTAAGCATCTGCTTTTGGCTCAGGTTATGATCCCAGCCAGGGTCCTGGGATTGAGCCCCACATCAGGCTCCCTGCTCTGCAAGGAGCCTGCATCTCCCTCTCCCACTCTCTGTGCTTGTGTACCCTCTCTCACTGTCTCTTTCTGTCAAATAAATAAATAAAATCTTAAAAAAAAAAAAAAAAACAAAAACGCTTCAACAGTGAGTTTCCTTTTTAGCTTGAAAAGTTACAAGATCTGATTTTGTTAATTATAAAAAAGTTAGGGGCTTCTTGGGTGGCTCAGTCATTTAAATGTCTGCTTCTTCTGGGGCATGATCAAAGGGTCCTGGGACCAAGCCCTGCACAGGGGCTCTCTGCTCAGTGGGAAGCTTGCTGCTTTCTCTCCCACTTCAGTCTCTTACTTTTGCTCTCTGTCTCAAATAAATAAATAAAATCTTTAAAAAAAATTATGAAGAAGTTAAAATTAATTAAGTCAGGAAAAGGAAAGACCAGTGACCTTTACCTGTCAGAACAGGATATTTTCCATTTAAAGTTAATGTAAATTGCAAATGACTGACTCCCTTTTTTTTAATCGAATGACTTTGGACTAAATTGTTTAAGTAAATGTGATTTTCTATATATTGTGAATTACTGCTGAAGTAAAAGCAGGTTAAAGGAACCCTTTCTTACCTCAGAGGATAAGGTGGTCCTGAGGTTTGCCCAATGGGTTTTATTCACAGAACTCCTCCCAGAAGGTTCAGGTTCAGGCTATTTCCTGAAGTGTGCAGGCCAGGGTTTATTTGGTCTAACCCACGTGAAGCAGCGGCACGTTATTCCACAGGGCCGGGATTATCCTAACCTTATATTTTCCAGCTCAGTGCTCAGTGGCTTGATAGAGCTAATGAATCTTCCCAAAGTACCTGGGGTTCCCTATTGGTATTCCTGATGTAGCTGCTGGCAAGCATGTTTTTATATTCTTCCTGGAAGTGAAACTCCTTCTGCCTTAAATGTGCAATTTCCCCTGCCTGAGAAGGTCAAAGGCACATTTATGTAGTTCACAAGAGTATAAAAGAGGCATTCAGTACTTCCCTGCCAAGCCAACTGACGGGACGAATGCCTGCTCATTTTCCACCTCTACTTATGGAAACTGCAGAAATTCATGGTTCCACCATGGTCCCTGAAACAACAATCTTAGGGCAAATGAGCATTGTAATAAAATATCCATATTATCAAATCAGCTAATGTACCTCAAAATTGGTAGGAGTAAAAAGTGGCTGCTCAGACTGTCAGACTTAAACATACGTTAAAACCACCTAAATTAAAACAACATCTACAGTGAAACCCCACTGGAAAACCTAGCAATTCACTTAGCATCCAAGTGTTGAGAATATTCAAGGCAAATTTCAGTGGTTTCACCATGTAACTCTATTAAATGACTTTCTATCATTTAGTTTTAGCCCTAGTGAGATTACTAACATTTATTGAACATGTACTATCTGTCAAGCCCTTAGTATTTTTATCTTATAATAATTGAAGGCAACCTAAATTTAGAGGTGGATAGATTGTTATCTCCATTTTGCAGGTGAGGAATGGAGACTGAGCAAGTTCCAGGAATTGCCCCAAAATTACAGCGTAGTAAATGGTGGATGCAAGGTTTGGCCCTGAGGTCAGTGTGCTTTGCAGACCACCACGCTGCTCACTGTACTCTGTTCTCTGAGACTGCAGAGAGAGAAAAAAATGAGCAAATTGAATTACTTTCTCATTTGCCCACATTTCATGTTCCACTTTCTGATGTGAACCCAGCTCTTCAGCCACATCTGCTTCCTGTCCCTTCTAGCGTGCTTCCTCCCATGCGCCTGACACTCCCCTCCATCTCCTTTCTCCACTGGTGCTGCAGGTTCCAGCATTATTCATCTTCTACATAAAGATTACCTTGTTCATCCTAACTTATTTGAATTCTTGGCTTACATTTCAACGTACATTTCTGTTACTACTTAATGTGTGTGTATTGCCTGTGTGTGAGACCCGGGGGGGTGGGCGGTGAGTGTGATTACCCAACTAGATCATCAGCTTTTAAAAAACAGCAACTCTTATAATTCTTTTGCAGTGTTAATACATAGTGTTCATTAATAATTTCTCAAGCTGAAAACAGTTCTGTCATTTGCATCTCTGCGCTATTAGCATATAGATTGGTGGTAGTTTTTAAAGCATCATTTTATAATTGGTCAGTATTGAGTGTTGAAAGGGAGAGGAGTTCCAAGTTTTTCATCTGCTATTATAAGAGGCTCATGTTAAACAAGGATTGCTAGAATTTTTGGTCTCTGCCTGCTGGTGTTTTCTGACAGCTTACTGCGAAGTCCAAACAGATGGACAAATCTGTAATGACTTAGTAGTTACTTTGGTTTACTGTTAGATATCAAGAGAACTCTTATTTTGCGTTTATTATTGTTGTATTTAAGATGTCTTAACCGAAAGGCTCTGGGTCCTAAGGAAATGCAAGAGTAGGGGTGGGAAAGTGACAGAGGTACTTCAGATTTGCATTTTCTTTTAAAAGATTCCCATTTTCAGTGTAGATGACACTTGTAATAGCTGTTAAAGATTGGTGCCTGACCAGAATGCCTGTGAAATAACTGTGATTTAAGCCTCAAGTATAAAGATTTTAACAAAAGTGTTTGCATTTTTATAATGTATGAGTAAAGACAACCCTTGTTAAAAAGCATATACATGTGTGTGTGTATATACATACACACACACAGATATATATCTCTCTGCAGTAGTCTTTGTTCATATAAAGAAATTTTATGTCAGGAAGTGATTTAACTGGAAGTCAGACTATCAGCTTCTTACTTCTAAGAAGCACATCTTTTGGCCTGTGGTGTGGGCCACAGTGACCTGAGGTGTGGAATTCATTGGCCCAAATTGCAAAACAGCTGGTATGACTTTTCAGCACTGTACTATTGAATAATGTGCCTAATGCCACTGTTGAGGAGACTAAAGGGATATGCAGTGTAGTGGGGCGGGTGGGAGACCTTTAGGGACACGCAGGACACGGAAGACTTTTGTTACATCTACACATGATGCTGTGTAGAAGTAAGAGTTTGTATTTAAGTTTTGTTTGTAAGAATGTAGTATATGAAAGCATGAGTTGAGGAAAATGTAAAACTTGCACTCATGTAAAAAAGTAGTTTTAAGACAGGAAAAATCTTTTAAGAAAAGCTGCATCATAATCATAAAGCATGAGGATTAGACTATGTGTTGCTGGGAAAATGGAGGAAACCAGTGAAAGATTTAGCACAAGAGTGGGTATTAAGACTGTTATTTGTGACCTGGACTTGTTTTGGCTTTCAGAGGTCATGCTGACTCTGAGATTAGAAATGCAGTCTGTTTCAAAGCACAGACATTGAAAATAATAATTTTCAAATGTGCATTCTTGGGTTCTCCATTTTGTTTTCTTCAGGTATAAAACCATGAGTATTCTATTTTCAGAAGCATGAGGAAAAATCTGTTTCCTTTCCTAGCCATTTGGCTATTTTTGTTGTTGTTTCTGGTGCCATAAATGGAGAGGCATCTGTACCATGCATTGTATCATGCCTAACAAATTTTTTTTTTCATTTGAATGTAATTGTTCCTTAGCAAATAATTGTAGTCCAGAATGACTTTTATTGAGCTTGATTGAATTAAGGTTATGTATGAAGATGAGTTAGTTAAAGCTTAATATATTACCCAGAGAATTGATGAAAACATCAGAAAAGCAGTCATTCATGGGGATTAAATATTCTTCCATATAAATGGGCAACATGGTTGCCTTGGAGTCCCTTCTGCACTGACGGGATAGTAACGACATCAGGGTGCGAAGCACACAGTGTTGGCCTAGAAGGGGAGTTTTCCATGATGTGCCTTTGAATGTTACACTGTACATTAACACTAATTGGGAGTCTGTCTCATTGTAAGAAGTGGCACCTCACCTTTTTTAGTATAATAGGTTTTTTAAAACATAGCATCCCAAGGGGCACTGTGTAAGTTGTGCCAGAAAGCCAGTTGCTTTGGGATCTTTCTGGGATTGCTTAGGCCTGATCTTTAAGATAAGTTTTTCACATGCCAAGTCAGATGCCCAATTTGCAGTAAGAGGTAAATAATAGATATTAATAGATAGTTCTCCCACCCGCCTTGAAGTTTCTCAGAGGGAATCCTGATCTGTGCCTGATCGGTTCTGCTAGCTATGCATCCTCTGGGGAAGTCAGTGTCAGGAGAGCTAAGGACTGAGAATGAGGGTTGAGAGGAAGCCAGAGTGGGACTCAAAGAACACAGGCCATTGCGGGCTTAGGCAAAAATCTGGCCAGGCGCCCCTGGGAGTGCACACCCCAGTCACCATCCTGCAGGGTTGTGTTCATGCTGAGGCATTTCCCCCTGCTCGCCCCACCCCCGCGACTGCGGCCTTCTGACACATCACACAGCCACCCATTCCCAGCATATCATAACACCTTGTGAATTATTTGTAACTTAAATGCAGAGCAGGTTATGCTGAAACTGCTTTTCTGAAGCTACTCATGTGGGTATTTTTTAAGAGCCAGACAGAGTCCAGAGTCTCTAAGATTGGATATCAGAGAGCTCAAAGGGAGTCTGTCTCAGGCAGATCTTCAGCCTTGAAATTGACTTTTACTCCGTGGCTGATTTCCTGACTTCTGTCTCCTAGTCATTTAAATCCGACAAGATTTCTTTGTTACTCTGAGTTTTAAAACTCCTCTTGGCTGTGGCATACACAGCATAGACAGCCTCCTTCATCTCTCTCCTGACTTAATCCAGAGATACTTGTATCACAGTTGATACATTCCTGAATTGTAATCAAAATAAGGTGCAGTTATGGTCCATTTTTGGATAGATAGATTATATATATTGTATTCTGACATATAAATGTATATATATGATACACTGATTAGAGAAACAAACTAATCAACAAGGGTACCCAAAGATTAATGAGAATTTATTTTTGAGCTCCTAAAAGAGGTTCTGCGTATAGGATATATTAGCATATTTTATTTCTCAGATAGCATGTGCTCACTTTTTTTTTTAGGGGATTTTATTTATTTATTTGACAGAGAGAAACACAGCAAGAGAGGGAACACAAGCATTGCAGTGAGAGGGAGAAGCATGCTTTCTGCGGAGCAGGGAGCCCAAGGCAGGACTTGATCCCGGGACTCACTCTGGGATCATGACCTGAGCTGAAGGCAGAGGCTTAATAACTGAGCCACCCAGGTGCCCCAACATGTGCTCACTTTTTAAGCTAAAAAATAAATGAATCTTTAAACCAAAATAAGAATTAAATTCATACTGTCAATTAATCTTGGACCCTCCTTTCCCAGTTTTGGCACTATAAATTATTTTTTTTTCATTTATACCAATTTACTAACCTGACAGTTTTTTAATAGTTATTTATTCAGGATTTTTACTCATTTATTTTTCAGTGTTTCCTTTTTTTTTTTTCTTTAGACTGTTTATTTTAATGGTTTTTTTTCTATATTGGCTTTTATGGTTTTATATGAAGAAAATTATGTGATTAAATATATGAGATAGTGTATTTTTTAAAACCATATTTTTAATAATGTTAGTTGCCTATTTTGTGATAATTAATAATAGACTTTTACACCACTATTTGGTTTTTGGAATTTCACGCTTCCTTAGTTAAGAACATAGTCTTTTTAAGATTTTTTTTTTTTTTTTTTAAGATTTTATTTATTTGACAGAGAGAAACACAGCCAGAGAGGGAACACAAGCAGGGGGAGTGAGAGAGGGAGAAGCAGGCCCCCCGCCGAGCAGGGAGCCCGATGCGGGCTCCATCCCAGGACTCCAGGATCATGACCTGAGCCGAAGGCAGTTGCTTAACCAACTGAGCCACCCAGGCGCCCCCAAAACATAGTCTTTTAATTGAAAGGATTCATATGTGTCCTTTGTAGTTTGCTTCAAAGATATCGATTTATTTTTTATCCATGCTCTTGTTTTAAAAAATATGAATGAGTAGTATCTTATATGAAGCTATATGAGACCATTTAATATTTTATTCGTTGTTTCTAGCTCTTGTTTTCTTCAGTAGCACTGAGTGACAGTTGAATCGTCTAAGTCTAGATAGGATTACTGAGATGAATCAGTACACGTTTTGATATTTAGTGTAAGTTCTTCCATATCATAGTGGCTGATTAGGGAAAAAACTTCAGTTATGCCATAAGGTGATTAATAATATTGATAGAGCTGTAAGCCAGTAAGTGCTCTCCCATTTCTAGAGTATGTTATGTACCCTGCTGATTTGTAACGAAATACCATAATCTGCAGTGGGGTAGGAAATTGTCTCTCTTGGTTGAGTGTGAAGTTAGTATTAACCATTAAAACATCCAAGAAACTAAGCAATTGTATTTCACGTAGAAACTGTGAAAGAACTTAATTCTTAAAAGTGATGCAATTTTAGGTGTATGTCCATATTTGCAGTATTATTAATGTAAAATGTTCCATTTAAGTTTTGTGGACAACCTTTTGCTGATTTTGATCCTCCTTCCTATGTTTGCTTAATCACTTTCAGCTAGAAAGTAATTTTTTTGGTAACATTTTGTCCCTGAGGATGTCTCCATCTACTCCTCACCTTTAAAAAAAAAAAAAAAGGTATTGCTTCACTCATTATCTTTAAAACATATAAAAAATAAATAGTAAGATATTAATATCCTAACCATAGCTTATGTGGTTGTGTTGGTCCAGTCATGTAAAATAACTTGAATCTCGTTAGGATATCGATTTAACATCCTGTTTTTCCAGAGAATTTGCCTCTAATTCTGTACTTGATTTTAGCTATAGAAACCTGAGAAGTGATTGCCTGTCAATCTTTGTATAATGTAACTTTAATCTCAGAATTCCCATTGAATAATTTTAGTGACTTTTTGTAAAATTAAAGTTGACAGTAAACTCTTCAGGCCGCTTTCTCTAAACAGTGTTAGCATGGGGATTTTTAATAATTTGCCTGATTTTGATTGTTTGGCTATTACTAATTTGGGGGTGGGGGTATAATTTTGCAAAAGGACAAAAGTGTTTGCTTTGTTGGAAAGTCCTTCCTGGCTCACTATTTAACCATTTTGCTATGGGTCTTTCACAGAATCCTGCTGCATCACAGAAGCTGGAAATTCTGATGTTCCATTAAAATCACAATGGAAAGTCTTGATTTGACCGGTAAGAACAGCACAGCAGGGGCAGTTTACTTACCTAGAGTCAGGGAAGCAGTCCAGAGCTATGTGTCCTCAGAGCTGGCCCCAACTTTCTCCCATCTGATGCATTCACCTTCTGTTCATCAGGGAAGTGTGATAATTCTGTGTGGTTGTTTCTGTTTTGTTTTGTTTGGTTCGTGAATTATTCTTTTTTTTAAGTGACGTTTTAATCTCCATCATCAAGTAAGTTAAATTTTCCTTTAAAATCACAAATTTTAAAAAAATTAACTATTTCAAAACTTTGATTTGTTTCTCCACAGTAATGCGCTGTTCATTGAAGAGTCAATTTATTCAAGTCTTGGATACATAGAGGTTACATACCTAAGTGAATATTAGATCGGTCTATTCCCCCATAAGCTGTTGCTTGTACTGCCTTTGACTTTGATTGAAAAATAACCAGTGTCAAAGCGTTTTGGGGTGTTTGTTTTAATCTATTAAAAATAATAGGCAGATATAACAGTGTTATGAAACTGTGATTTGAATTTGAAAAACGCACAGTGAAGGAGAAGTTGAGGTTGTAAAGTATATATGTGTCCAATTATATCAGACTCCGAAACTCACAGATGCTATATAACTCTGTCCTCTTGTACTTGTTATGTTTAAAGCTGTATCTTTAGGAAAAAAGTTTTTAATGGTTTTAAGATATGGCAATAGTATTTTCAGATTAATTTTAATAATGGTTACATAAATGAAGAGCTGTCTCAGTTTGGGAATAAAATGTGTGATTGCTTTACTGATGTCCGAATGCTTGGTGGTGAACTGATGATTTAAAGACAGGAAGTTGATGTAAATTAAAATGAACATATAGTAAATATGGTTTAGTTGCAGTTTTCAGGACATGAACTTATTCTCTGAGTAATTGAAAGTTAATCTTAAAGCTTTCCTGTTTGTAAGTATTTTGATTTGTTAGCTTTTCAGATCTGTCTAGACTATCTGTGGCTTAGTTTTAGTAAGTAGATGGCTGGACGTTGCTTTTATCATTCAAGTATAAATATAAGGCCTCTGAGCCATTCTTCTGAAAGTCATTATCTTAGATTATACATATATTATAAAATATGTATGATTTAGCTTGAATGTGTATTTACTAGGCTATTTAAACACCAAAAAAAATCTTAATGCCACTGAGAAGATTGGGATTTAGTTATCACTTTTCCTCTTTCCTGTGCTACCTTTTAAGATACAATTAAGTTTCAAATAAAAATTCTGGATTTAAGAGTGCCAATTAACATACAGTTTATTTTGGTTTTACTGGTTCAGTAGAGTAGACTATAGAATATATGAATATTGATACTGAAATTTTAAGTATGTTCTTAATTGGTCATCCAAAAGGGAGTTGAAGGTAGTGAGGTTTAAAGAAAAATTTGTGGCAGTATTCTAAATTCACTGAATAAGAATACGTCTATAGAAAGTAAAGCTGGATACTTTATCAGTTCAGAAAACAGAATTGTTAATCAACATTAAAATGGCAGTCTTTCCTTAAGTAGCCATATGATCTATGCTTTCTGAATGTTAATCGAATTATTTCAATAAATATTTTTTATTGACCGTAAGAAATCAACACATTCAAATTGCTGATAAAATTTAAGAAGCTTAATATGATATTAACCATAGCTTATGTGGTTATAAAAAACCACATACTTCTAGCTTACATTTACAATCGTCATAAAAACAGTAGAAGAAATAGAAGAGATGCCTTATGAAACCAAGAGTAATTAGGAAGCAAATCCTGGAAGATGTTACATGACAAAAGGATGCCAGGATCCAATAAATCTACGAAATATGGTTGTATCATTCAACTTCAGCGAAGTTATGTTTCATTATTCATTAGTCCCCAGATCTTAGTGGCTTATAGCAGTAAAAATTTATTTCTTACTCTTGTTCATCTTGGTGAATCTACTGCCATTGTGCTTAATGTCCTCTTTGTTCCTGGACCAAAGCTAAAGAAGCAATGTCTCTGGGATGCATAAGTCTTTTATAGCAAAAGAGAAAAAGGAATGATGGTAGAAATGTGACTCTTAAAATTGGTGGTTGGAAGTAGCACATGTGACTACCTCTCATTTCACTAGCCGAAGCATGTCACATGATCAACCACTATGTCATGGGGTAGGAGTGGCCTTTTAAGAGGCATGGGGTAGGGAAAGCCTAATGGGGAGGCACAATGCATATTTTAACTATAGTATCTGAATCCCATCTATGGCTTTTCAAGAGAGGTGCATGTAGTATGTTAAGCTTCCAAGAAGTTCATTCATTCTTTCCAGTGAATCTCTTTAACACAAATTATTTGACCGTGAATTCTTTCATTTTTGTTATATAGAACTCAGTGAGTTATGATGCCTTATCTGTGAAAAGTTTTAAGGACTGAGGAATTCATACAATTCAAGAGTTTCTTGACATTTCAAATGTTAGAACTTTTCCCATCATGGAGTAAAGTGTTCTCGTTTATATAATAGACTTACATTATTGTGTTATATAAATAGCTGTGGGTTTTTTTGTTTTTTTGTTTTTGTTTTTGTTTGTTTTGTGTTTTTTTTTAGAGGGAGGGTGGGAAGGGCAGAGGGAGAGAGAGAATCTTAAGCAAGTTCCCATGCTCAGTGTGACGCAGGGCTTGATCTCATGACTCTGAGATTGTGGCCTGAGCTCAAATCAAGAGTTGGTGGCTTAGCCAACTGAGCCACCCAGGAGCCCTGTCGTGTTAGAAGTAGTTTTAAAATGAATGAAAATATCTATAGCCTGGATCCTCTGCAGTTTGCATTCAGAGTTAGAGAAGGGAAATAATGATACTTAGGTTAATTTCTTATTTATGTGTAGTACATTACAGAACTTTGACAAGTATTATCTAATTTGATATAGGAAAAGGATGAAAAAATGGGTCTTTGCTCTTTTCAGTGGCAATATAATAATTTTACCAGGCAGTAGTAGCCAAATGCCTTTACTTATGATCAGTTTTAAGAACCACCCTAAAGAGAAAGAATGCAGACACTGTAGAAAAGTTAACAGGTGGGGGCGCCTGGGTGGCTCAGTTGGTTAAGCGACTGCCTTCGGCTCAGGTCGTGATCCTGGAGACCTGGGATCGAGCCCCACATCGGGCTCCCTGCTCGGCAGGAGGCCTGCTTCTCCCTCTCTCACTCCCCTTGCTTGTGTTCCCTCTCTGGCTGTATTTCTCTCTGTCAAATAAATAAATAAAATCTTAAAAAAAAAAAAGTTATTCCAGGAGTTTTCTAAGGTGCTCCAACTGAGGTCATAACCATTATACAGGAGCAGCGCATTATCTCTGTAGTCTTCTAGAGTCTTCTAAAAAATGAGTAGGCACACAGAACTTCTCAGCCAGTATTGGTTTGAGTAATTCCACAGGTATTATAAGATACTGCTACCAGACCTGTGTGTGTAAGATGATTTAAGGATGTAGGAGTATGCAAACTATGCTGTGTTTGATAGTTTATAGTTCCTTAAGACTGGGGGACTGAATCTATGGATTCAAAGAAACTTTGGCATAAATCCTACTTCTGGGGCTTTTTAATTGGAAGAATTTAGGCGATTATTTAACCTCTCTGAAACTTTGTTTTCTCATCTTAGTACAGGATAATGATCTCTGCCTCGTTGGACTGAGAATTAAGTGAAGTAAGTCGAGTGCCTGATGCAGTCCTGGCACATAGGGAGTACTCAAGAAATGGTACTAAAAAAAGAAAGCTGTGGTCAGAGGTCAGGAATCTTGAACACACTGTAAAATACCATTCATAGACCTCTGACTGTGTGTAAGATGTGTTTGTGTATTTATATGTAAATACAGACACACACCTCCAAGGGTTTTAAAATATTGCCCTGAATGCATAAGAACCTGTGTATCCTTCTACATTTCTACTGAAAATGCAGACTGGCTTCATTCTTAACACTGAGAGAAAGGGTGACTCCTGCAGAAATATTAGCCACCCTATGATCTAATAATTCACTTCTTACCACTGAAAATATAGAAGTTTTAAGGACAGCATGATGGCCAAATGTAGGTAGATGCCCTTCACTCTGAATATTAATAAGGTCAATAGCAAATCAAATGTGATAAAGTCTTGTTGCAAGGTACAAGAACTAGAGATAGTGCCACTGAAATTTTCTTTACCATGTAGAGCAAATGCTATTTGTTTTCAAAGGACTCAGCATTTCTGTCTCAGGATTTTTATGTTACTATTTTCCAAAGAGGGTCAACTTATTTAGACTTCCTCAAGCCCTTCTCTATTGACTTTGTTTCTTGTACTCTCAGATTCAGGTACAACATAGTCTATTTCTCTTAAGATTCAAAGCTGTATGCTATTTCTAAAATGGCATTTTCATTTGTTCAATTTGGGAAAATGTAAAATAATTTGGGGGTGTAAATTATTCTTCAAATTGTTTCAAATTCTCGTTATAAACGGATCATCTTTGTTACTGTCACTCATTCAGTTGGATTATCAGTAACCTAAAACTAGTTAAAAAATCTGAGCTCTTCAGTTTTAGCGATGAGATAGTCGGCTTGGGCCACCATAACAAAATGCCACAGAGGGTGGCTCCAACAACAGGTATTTATTTTTTCACCGTTCTGGATTCTAAAGTCCATGATCAGAGTACAGGCAAATTCTGCTTCTGATGAGGTTTCCCTTCCAGGCTTGTAGACAGCCACCACCTTGCTATGTACTCACATGGCCTTTTCTCTGTTATGTGGAGAGAGGGAGCTCTGGTGTCTCTTCTGTTCTTAAAAGGACACCGGTTCTATTGGAGAACAATCTCACCTTATGATCTTGCTTAACCTCTACCAACTTTTAGGGCCTGTCTCCCAAGTATATTGCCATGTAGGGCTTCACCATATGAATTTGAGGGCTACTAATTCAGTTTGTAACAAAAGTAGTTGTTTTTTGGACCAAAGAGGTAAGTGAAAGTAAAAAAAAAAAACAAACAAAAAACTTTCTATGAATCTATAAACAAGAAAAGCTCATTTCTTACAATCTAAAATTCTAAAAATATTATTGGATCTTTGAGGTAGGAGGCATTTGAAATTACTGAAATTACTGACTTTGAAGTCACTGTGCATAGAAATGAGTTTCATACAGGTGAAAGAATCAAGTCTAAGAACTGAAAAATCAGTGATTTGTATAATGGAGGAATTACATCATTGAAAATTTATTTCCATGTGTATTCGTTGGTTCTAGGAGGAGAATGTATTTGAGAATTAGGTCAAAGAATAACTCAGTTACTCTTTTGGATTATATCTCTTTACTATAATTAAGCCACTTCACATTTTTTAAGGTATTTTCTTTTACTTTATCAATCAGTTGTGAATTCAGACAGGGAAATGGCATATGAAATTGTGTCTTGAACAATGCCGGTGTTAGGAGCAACCCGTTTGCACAGTTGAAAATCTGTGTAACTTTGATTCCACAAAAACTTGATTACTGACAGATTACCGTTGACCAGAAACTTTGCCTATAACATAAAGGCGATCAGCAGATATTTTGTGTGTTCTGTGTATTCTACATTATATTTGCTCAATAAAGTAAGGCAGGGAAAGGAAAATGTTATTAAGAAAATCATTAAGAAGAGAGAATACATTTACATACTGTACTGTGTTTATCCAAAAAAAAAAAAAATCTGTGTATAGGACACGGGCGTGCCCAGTTTAAATCCATATCATTCCCAGGTCAGCTGTACTCAAGATTTTGGTGAACTGAAAGAAAAGATTGTGTGTTTGTGATAATGCCAACAGAAGTCAAGGAATCCCAGATCGGTTAAATGTACCTGTTTATTGCCCTGCCTCCCTTACTCCCTTCTTTATCCCTTTCTTCGTTCCTCCTCCATTCCCTTCTTTCCTCTGATCTCAGCTTGTGATGGTTGCTGGGATTTCTCAAGTAAGAGTCTAAATACAGTTCACTGACCATCTGTGTAATACTTCTTTCTACTTTAGAGTAGCATACTTTTCTAGTAGGTAAGTCGGTTGTGGATGTTTGGAATTAGTGACAGGTAAACTATGCATTACTTGTTGGATATTGACGTTGGCTGAACCCAACTTCCTTAGTTTTATCTTTGAATTTTGTTTAAGTGTACCTGTTTTGTCAGTTGAATGATTTCATTTTTGATGATTTGATGCCTATCTAAAACAGGAAATATAATCAAAAAGTAAGAAACTTTGGAGACTTTAAACACCTTTGTGTAAAATAATTTTAAATAGATTTATAAAATGTATCACCTCGCCTTGTGTGTTTACAGGCTAAAGGATGAGATATTAAGCAACTATCTAATTTTGTGGATGTTAGTTTAATTGGTTTACAGATATTTTAACTCTTAGCTACTTTTGATTTCAGTTTCACTGTAAAACTTTTTACAAGAATGCCTCAAACTTAAAAGCTTTATATATAATAAATTTTAGCATTGTATTTCTTCTGAACATTAGAATCAGTCTACTGAATATACTGTTTACTAGTTAAGGGCAGTATAAGTAAATTCAGGCATGACTTTACTCCATACATTAATACTTCCCTGAAAGGGGGCATAAATTAAGTATTTTTATACCGATGTTATTCTCTTTGATGTCTATTATAGAGAAGTGCATTTCTCCAGGAAAATAAATGGATCTAATGGTGCCAAATTTCTCATAAGATAGCTCTCAGAATTTGCGTGCATTTTAGTATAAAATATATACTAAATATTCTTTTATATTCTTTTATATTATTTATATATTATATTATACTAATAGTATAAAATATCCAGTACTTATTGGATATTCTGTACATACACATGTAAGTATAAATAATAAATATGAATGAGTATATGTATGTAGTTTCTTCAGAGATCTAAAAGACTTAATTTTACACCAGAGAGTCTGTTTTGTTCGTGACTGCATCCCCAAAACGTAGAAATAGTGTCTGGCACATGGAAGTTGCTTAGTAAACATCTGGTAAATTAGTATTACCAGAACTCATGTTTCATTGATCTTGTATGCCATTGAACTTGTTGTTAATAAGCACCCCCTGGTCGACCTGCAGATAATTATTTTTCCCAGTCTGAGTTGAGGGAGAGAAGCCATTCTTCAAGAATAAAAAGTCTCTCTGTGATTTTTAGGTTGGTAGTTAGTCCTATGATCAATAAGTGTTAAAGAGGTGAAGAACTTGAGTAGCAAAATATTTCTGGGTGCCTGTTGACTGACTTGTAGTGTGCATTGAGTCCTCAAGGGTTTTTTAAGACCTCAGCCAAGTACTTCTCTAACAGTTGGTCAATGGTCCTATGAGTGGAGTGCATGCGAATGGCCTGAGATTTAGTGTAGGCAGATTGGTTCGGCTGAGCCTAAAGAGATGCTATCTGGTACCTGGATTCAGTTAATGGGTACCAAAAAGATAGGCTGCAGTTCACGTTTAGGTGTTTTATTCTTGCGGGGCCGGGGTGGTGGTGGTGGTATTTTTTGGGCATTTCTGTGTTTGAATTAATCTATGAAGATGATGGATAAGAATATTGTGTTTTGGTTTTATTTTGACTTTTACACATTGGTTAGTTGAGTTTGCAATTGTTCTGCCTTTGCCTTGGTTATATTATTCTTTTTTTTTTAAGATTGTATTTATTTATTTGACAGAGAGATCACAAGTAGGCAGAGAGAGAGGAGGAAGCAGGCTCCCTGCTGAGCAGAGAGCCTGATGTGGGCCTCGATCCCAGGACCCCAAGATCATGACCTGAGCTGAAGGCAGAGGCTTTAACCCACTGAGCTACCCAGGTGCCCAGTTACATTATTATTCTTAAAAAGCAGTTGAATTCTATAACTATTTCAATGTTCCTCCACATTTGCTGTTAAGACCAGTTATTACCAAGGGTCTCTCCATGATGCAAGTGTTCCACTTCAGGTGATGGTTTGGGGCACTGAACATTATCATTAGGCTTTTAGAGAACACAAGTTTCTTGAAAGAGCCAGCCAGATGGGGAGGGAACCGGCTTCTGAACAAGGCTTAAATAATAAAAAGCTACCATTTATTTGATGAGCACTAAACATTCTTAATTCTGCCACACTAATTCCAGTGAAGAAGAATCGCCCGGTTAGAGGCACCGAGACCTGCAAAATGGGAGGAGGCGTGTCATATGCAGAGTAGTGTGTGCCCTGGTATCCACTGCAGCCTCACCTGGATGGAAACAGAATGGAGCTCGGAACCCTGCCCTTCCTATAGTTTTGAAGACCTACTGTGTTTTCAGCATTGTTAGAGTTACCAGGTCTTGATATTAGGTACATTCTAATATAACAGAGATGACTGTGCAGTTTGAAACCAGTAGCTGCAATCTCCTTATGAAGTACCAAAGCTCTTGCTCTAGCAGTGGTTTTTGTCCTGCTGTTAGATGAAGCAAGTGCCCCATCTTTCATTTGGTAATGTGAATACCTAAAGGAATGATAGTTTTCAGGTTTGCAAGTTTTGTTGTTTCTGTTCAAGTGATGGGTTTTGCCCTTCTTTATTATTTATGGAGAAGTTTCACTTTTTAGAGAGCATAAGATAAATCTCTCTAATAAGGCTCTTCTAATATATCTTGTTGATGGGAAAGGTGTCCCAGTTTTGTCTCTATGAGTTTTAATTATCACAGTCATAGAATTTTTTATGGATTATTTCTATTGTGATAAAATATTTCACACATTAGAGTTTATGGTGTGCCTAGGAAAAAGTATTCTAGAACTTTTACTTCATATTGCTTATAAACATTCTTATTCTTGCTTATAGATGACTGTTGCTTCCTAGATATTAATATAGCTAGGCAAACACTTAAAGGTTTTCTTATGGGCGACAGATTTAAAGGTGTCACTTCCCGTTGTTTGAGCTGTTGCTTGATCTCTTAGATAGTTGGTCTATGGAGTGAGCTGGATTCAAGACTAAATCTGACTTGGCTTTTATTGTGATTGTGATGTGGGAATGTTACCTAGATGCATCTGTGAAATGGGGTGAATACTGATTATTGAAGGCTGTAGTGAGGATTGACAGTGCTGGAGGGTACAGTGCTAGTCTGGCCCTTGGCAGGCACTGTGAAGAAAATGTGCTTGTTCCCAGAAAGGACAGTAAGCCAAAAGTGGACTTTGATTTTTTTGCTTCTTAACTGTTCCTTGTAACTGAATTTCAGGCATTTTTTTGTCTCCATTCACAACAAGAGAAATATCCAGCTTCAACATGCACATTTTTATTATATTGGAAGTCTTTATTGAATGCAGGATGGATTTGCTTTAAATCATCAGGAGAGAGTAACATTTACTCTTTATATTGTTAGATACTTTAATGTATTTTCTTTTTTAAAAAATATTTTACTTATATATTTATTTGAGAGAGAGAATGAGAGAAAGCATAAGAAGGGAGAAGGTCAGAGAGAGAAGCAGACTCCCCATGGAGCTGGGAGCCTGATGCGGGACTTGATCCCAGGACTCTGGGATCATGACCTGAGCCGAAGGCAGTCACTTAACAAACTGAGCCACCGGGCGCCCACTTTAACGTATTTTCTACACAATTGTATGTGATAGAAGTTTGATTTTTATTCTTCGCCCAATTAATTTTGCTGTTTTATTAAAGCCCAATCAAAGCTGAAACTTAATGAAGGTATTAAGAGAGAAGTCGTCTATCATTCAGTGGATTAGAATTATTTTAGGACTATTAATACTTTATATTCTTGGTATTAACAAAATTATTACCTCAAACAAATAAATTATGTAAGCATAACAGTAAATTTTTATAATTTACCTAATTTTCTTTCAAGACTAATTATCTTAACAAAACAAGGAAATGTATTATGATTCTTAATGACTTATCAAGTATGATAGCCTTTTTCATAAGTTGATTATCTTAACCTGATAGCTATAAAAAATTTTAAAACTTTTAGTTAATGTTTAATTCAGTCATGAGCTGACTCTGCTAGTTTATTCATAAATTAGAAAAGCAAAATTTCCCTTCATTTTTAGATCAATGGCTTAGCATCTCACAATTAATCGACCTAAGAGAAGAAAATAGTTTTCTCCATCTGCAGAAAATGCTAACTCTGTGAAACTACTTACCTTCTGATAATTTTCATGCACAGCATGAACTAATACAACTTGGTCTTTTATCTAATATCAGTAGGTATGTTAATTTTGAATATATCTATAATTAACATATATACTTATTAACTTTGAATATCTCTAATTTATCTGACCTTGTTTTGAGAATAATCATCTATGAAAATACCTTGTTTCATTGTAAAAGCTGCTCTGTTAACATGTATATATTAGATGTTTGTGGTCTTTTTAATAGCAATTTTGCCTTTTCCTAGTTGAATGTGTGTATATTCTAACCATAACAACCATGGCTCTCATAGACTTCTTATATACTTTTAAAATTATTAGTGTGTATTGAAATTCTAAACCTTTCTGGCCCACCCATGAGAGCGTTTACACTCTTTCTTCAGCTCTGTTTTATTTCTTTTTAGAACCTGAACTGCCTTCAGTAATTTTACTGGAAAAATGTTTTGTTTAAAGGTAAAGTAATATATTTTCTGTTCCTCTGTTTGTTTAATATTTACTGGAACTACTATATGCAAGTCAAAATGTTCGACAATGTCAGAGTCACAGTATGATGATAGAAGGGGAACTCTAAGCAGGAAAGAGGGACAGATTTTATTGAGAACTGAGGAAGGTTTTAAACCTCAGGTGAGAATATCAAGGAAGACTACTCAGAGTGAAAAATAAAAAAGTCTAGAGAAAGTGAATTAGATCCGTTTTGCCAGTTGGATGGCATGTATATAAAGGTAAAATGGGAAACCTAGAAAAAGCCAGATGTAAGAGGACCTTGAATGTCAGAGTGAATTTACTTATTTCCTCCTTAAAGGCAAATGAGCCACTGGAAAATTTTGAGCAGATGCTATCAGAGGGATGGATTGGAGGGGAAATGAGGAGGTAGGCATTGGAAAGATTGGCTTAAGGGACTTGAGCAAATCCTAGGTAAGAAGAAGTTGTCCTTCTGGATGGGACTACCATGAGACCACCGTGAGAGACATGATGAAGGTTATATCCTGTCTGGATGTAGTTTAAAATATTTTAGATTGAGATGTTCAACTCATAAAATCCAATAAGTCTTTTTTCCAATTTGCAGGGCAAAAATTGATACTCGGTTTTAAGGATTCCTTCAATGAAGATTTTCTTAAACACTCTGTATGTGTGTCTGCGTGCCTTTAGTGATTTCAGATTCAGCTTTCACTGTTTTTCTCAAAGTATATGCATCCTGTCCTGTCACTTGAACCAAATTACTAATCCGTAGGATTTGGCAATGGATTGACCTTGTGCTGGGACTGTGGATGGATCATAAGAGGGAAGGAAGAAGTGAGGGTTTTGGAAAGGAGGTCAAAGCTAGGTTTTTAATTTAAGCATGGGTGTTCAGATAGTGCTGCTTCCAGGAGTAGAGAGAGTAGTAGAAACTGATTTTGAGGAGTTTAGGATGGATTGGATTTGAAATGCAGAGAGAATATCCACGTGATTAGGTATAGGATGTAGTTACAGATTGATAAGGGTTTGGGAGAGATTCAGGCTGAGATAAATAAAGCTTAAGAGAGAGAGGTAGAGCTGAAACTTTGAATATTGGTGAAAGTAGAAAATATGGCTGAGACAGAACTTTGGAAAACACCTATGTATTTATTTGTTAAGAGAAGTCAAAAGAAAGGAAAAACAGTCAGATCTTTGGCGGGGAAGCAATAGTGTACAGTACCAAAGAAGATGGGAAGAATTTTTTCAACAAAAATGTTGAAAAATATAGAGACCTCTAAATGCCCCCAAACAGTGTTTGGGTTAGGCGATTTGGGCCTCCTTTGGAGAAAGCATTTTTTTGTGGAGTGATCAGTCAGAAGGCACTTTCTATAGTATTTGCAATATTCCCCATTTTATTGCCACATTCTTGATTTTCTTTCTAGCTGAAACTGTATGTTAGGCCACTGTTTTTATGGAGTAATCTATTATGACTTAAAAATTCACTCCCTGGGAGCATAGAAGTCATCTTCTATAAATATAGTTTTAATATTCTTTTCTTTAAATATTTTATCTCAGACTGTTTCAAATCAAAACTTATCCAGGTGCTAAAATCATTTTCTCAGATGCATTGAAATGACTTTCTTTAAAATATCATCAGCAAACTACTTTGTAAATACCTCTCCCATAGGACTTATATTGTAATTGATATTACAGAAGGATGAATAATGAATTCCCTATCATTGCCAGCTCTTTTTTTACACTAAGTACAGTGATGCTCTGTATAAGGCCCACTGGTTTAATAAAGATCCTGTCGAAAACTCTTCTGTATAGGAGGCCACCTGTATATGAAATTTCTAGAGGAGAATCTGATATGCAGCCACTTTTGTTTCCATCAGCAGAAAATAGTTATAAGGGGATACAAGACTCACCCTAAGTTAGTAGTAATGCTTATAATGATGGAGACTGCAACTGTCATCATTTGCATTTTTCTCTCTGTTGTGTATGTATGTGGGAGTATATTTTTCTAATCTTCACAGTGACTCTTAAATGTGTAGTTCTCATTATTCCCATTTTATACATGAAGGCACTGAGGCTTGGAATATTTAAATAATTTGTCTGAGCTTTTGGCTTACTAAAAACAGAGCAGGATACTAATCAGCTTTTTCTGACTTTAAAGACTGTTCCCTACATGGCCTATGCAGTTTTATGAATTATTTGAAGTTGAACTTTAACACTCTTAATGGCAACTGCTCACTCTGGTGTGGGAGCTGAATACCTCATTACTTTCTTAGTTTTTTCTCCCAACTAAGGAAGAAGAGATCACTTTTATTTTCTTAAATATGTTGCTATTTGCCGTCGTTGGTTGTCAGGTCCTTTTCTATGTATTTAATGCTGGTGTATATATGGTTAATCTTCACATCAGCTCTAAGAGAGCTGGATGTATTTCCCCTAAAATTTTGTTATGAATCTTTCAAACATCATTGGTCATTCATATACTCACCACCTAGATTTGACCATTAACATTTTCATTATGTTATTACAGATCTGTAACCTAGCCATCATCAATTTACTTTTGACTCACTTGCCAGTAAATTAAAGACATTACTACCCCTCCCATAAATACTTCTGAATGCCTATTATTGACTATAGTTCACTATTTATGTACAGCTTTTTTGATCTGAAATTTACATTTGATGAAATGCACAAATCTTAAATGTACATTCTCTGAATTTTAATAAATGCATATACCTATGTAACCCCAAATACCTATCAAGATATAAAACATTACTACTGGTAGGTGTCGCTTTTATTCAGTTTGTAGGTGAGGAGACTGAAGCATAGAGAGATAATGATCTGCTTACGGTCATATAGGCAGTAAGTTGTAGAATGAGAACTCAAACATTTAGAGTCTGGCTGCCGGGTTTGCTCTCCTAACCACACCACCATACTGTCCATGGATTAGCCTCACATATTCAGGTCTGCTTTTACATTTCATGTGTACAGATGTGATGTTTATTTTTTCCATAGGTGTGTAGACACAGAAGTATGTTTGGGATTAGAGTAGACATACTGTTCTAGAAATGCATCAGTTCTTTGCATGAAATTTGTGGCAGTTTAAGAGGTACACTGACTCCTTTCATTGAAATACTAGGGTGCATCTCTGTATAATAAATAACTCTTGTCTTACCTGGATTCTTGATTAATTTTTCCATGTATAAAGTTACAGTTAGTTTCCTAGTGACAACAGTGAGGTTCAGGAAAATCCTAAAGTGCCACTTGAATAATTAAGGGTAAATGATGTTCAGTGTAATTTTGTTTTAAGCATATTTTCGCTCTATTAGTAGAGAGTTGTTCATCTATGTGTGGTGTAGAATATAACACCACGCTCAGTCCCCAAAATAATGGAATTAACCAATTTAAGATTTACAGCTATGAAATTTGTGAAGTTTTTAAAATGAATAGAATTTTTTGACCTTTCCAAATAAATTGGATAAAATATGAATAAGGACTGGAATAGATTGTTATTAATTTTTTTGTAATACTTATATATACATCCCTATGTAAATAAGTCATATCTCTTTCTTGCATTGTGTTCACATCACAAGCTGTATCTGAAAACATGGCTGGTACTCTTCATTCACTCTTCAAATGAGAAAAAGCAGCCATTATATGAATTTTTTTAAAAAAAGGTCTAAGTATTACTCGGAAAGCAGTTTAAATAAATAAAAGCATGTAGTTAGCAAAACCTAGCCAGTCACTAGAGGGCAGAGCAGTACTATACTTTAGGTTTTATTTGAAAATTTCTGGTTTAAAAATTGCTGAATGTAGAACAATATACAGTACACAGTTAAATAGAAAGTTTTTTGTATTCTTATTATCTTGTCTTGCTGTGAAATCCAGTAACATGCTTACCCTTGTATCAAAGGAGGTTTTTTGGCAATTACATCGCTTTCAAAAGGGCATGATTATTTAGAAGAGTATAAGTATTCCCTCAAGAGAAAAATACTAAGGCTTAGGAAGAGTGATGCATTAAATCGTGTCTACTCTAGTACCCTGAAATCGGGTTGCATGCAGTGTACACTTGAGGTGAGATATTATGACAGATTATGTTTGAGACAAGCTTATTAGTATTTAAATCTAAGAATTCATTGAAATGTGGAACATTTTTAAAACCTTTCAGCTGAAATATGTTGAATCATTAAGACTTTGAAATTACCAAATTGTAAAAGCAGTGAACTAACTCTAGCTCCTTTTTTCAAATCTTAAAATTTTGTCAAGTCCCAGTCACTTAATTTCATTTCTGTTTGAAATTTTCTGTCATTCTGATATATTTTCATTATGACTTATTTTTTCTGATAGATTTTTAAAATAAAGGAAGCTCTGAGGTAGTTTCCTAGTGAGTAACCCAAGTAGTTCGGTACCTCAAAAGATAGAAAATTTTACTTTGAATGTGTAGTTTGGATTTCTATGATTTATATAGGATTCATTTCTAATAGAGAACATGAGATGTCAGAAGAAGCACTGGATTTGGAATCCAAAGACTCAGGGCCCCAGTTCTCATGTTTGCTTTACAACCTTGAACAAGTCACATTACCCCTCTTAAGTAACCATTTTATAAATTGGAGAATTGGGAACATATTTTTTTTTTATTTACAATTGGGTTTTTTGAGGATTGTGTCTGTGTGTGTGTATCTCCAAAGATGCGACTATAAGGACAAATTTTAGTAGGTGATATAAGCTCAGAAAAACCTTAGACCTAGCTCTGAAATTGATATTATCTCATAAATGTAGTAACATGAGGGCACCTGTTACATGGTAAATGTAGTTTCCAGGCCAAAGTGAGATAGCCAACTACTTCTCTGTCTCTTGAGTGTCTCTGGCTGCTTAATCTCTCTGTAGTTCCTGACTCTTTCCCTCCTCTTACACTTTACTTTCTGTTTACTTCCATGTTTCCTCTCTCTGTGTTTCTCCTGACTGTCTTTGGTCTCTCTCTGTGTTTTTCTTGTCCCAGGCACCCTCAGGAAGACCCCACGCCTCTAGCGGTACCTGGTATCATCTCCAGCATGTTTATAGATGTGGAGGATTCCCTGGGATATTGAGAAATACCAGAGGCACGTTATTCTCCTGTAGTAAGTCCACCAGCATTTACTAAGTGACTACTGTTAACAGAGCACAGTTGGCGATGATTTGGGCAAAGAAGAATGAGTCAGGGCATCGCTCAGAAGAAAGAAATCTGTAACCTCTTCTCAGTAGCGGTTCTTGTAGGCTAGACACATATGCAGATGAAAACAACAACAAAAGAAAAAGCTGAAAAATAATTGTATAGATGAGTCATGTTGTTATGTGTGCTGTGGAGGCCCACAGTTAAGGGAATAGAGAAAACCAGTTGGTATTAATGAGGTTTTCTGCATAAGTTTAAAATTGGGTTTTGAAGTATGACTGGAAGAAAGAGAAAGGTGAAGGAAAGAGCGGGTGGAAGTGAGCCTGTTGGCTGGCCTGTGAGGGAATCCCTGAGAGTAGTGAGATAAGAGCTTGAAGGTGCTGCCTACCAACAGCGGACTTTCTTTCCTTCAGCTCCCAGTCTTAGAGAAATTCAAGTTAGGAAAGGAAGTACAGCCAAGCTGAGACTTTCCATTAACATAAGTGGTATCTGTTGCCAGTTTTAGAATTTGTAGAGCTGAAGGGTAAATTGTGGCTATGGAAATAATAAGGAGGTACCTATGCCATCAAATTAGGGTATGCCATTAGAATATGATGTAGGGATGCAGTGTGAACACAAAGGGGAACTAGACTAGTAAACCAGTATAACAAGATCGTTGTTTTTGTGTTAGAAATTTATTTTTGCCCTTGTATTTTAGATAGTCCTACCTATGGATTCCCTATGGTTTTCAGAATTGGGAACCTTGGCTATCTGTGTCACGTTCGGTCGCCCACAGAGCGCTGAATCTCAGTTTTCTCAGATGTAAGCTAAGGATGAAAATAATTGACCTCAGAATTGTTAATGTGAATTCAATGATCTTTTAAATTCTTGAGTGCATGGTAGGTACTGCTTGTTACCTGCAGACACTTAAAAAGCATTTTTAAAGTAGTTTGTAAAATACAATGTAATTTCCGAGAGTTTTTTAAAAATAGAAGCAACTCCATAGTATTCAGAAAACACTATATATACAGGGAATATTTATAACGTGGGGGTAAGATACAAAGAATAACATTAACATGAATACCTACTACTGACTTAAGAGACAGAGCTGTCCTTGGCCTCATTCCCTTACCTCTCTTTAACATTCCCCGCCCCGCCATCTGCCCAATCCTAGAGGTTGAGTTTATTATTTCCTTGTTTTTCTTTATCCTTTTTTTCACATATTTATGTATCCCCTACATAATAAAGTTTTTGCTTGTCTTTGAATTTTGTATAAGTAATATAATACTCTGTTTTCTTATATAGCCTCTATTTTTACAGCTCAGCGTCACGTTTTAGAGTCATCCTTGCTTATACTTGTAATTCACTTATGATCACAGTTGTATTTCATTGTCTGAAAATAATACAGTTTATCTGCTTTCTTTTGATGGCCATTTTAGATTGATTCTAGATTTTTTGTTATTAGAGATAAAACTGAGAGGGAAAATTTTTAGGAATCCTATTCGTGCCCCTTGATGTCCCTAGGCTATTCAGGAGTGTAGCAGCTGGGTCACAGGGTATGCTCAGCCTTAGAACTCTACACGAGAATAGCAAATGGATTTCCATAGAACTTGTTGCATTTTATACTCCCTCTAGCCCGATGTGTTTTTCTATGGTTCTTTAAAATGCCAAGATTTTTGTTGGAAGAATTTTGTAAGTTGCCAAATAACACCATCTTAACAATAAACCCTGATGAGCTATTTTTTAAAATTAGTTTTATCCTTTGCAGCAGCTGCTTTTCTTTGTCACAGTTTTCCAATTGTCACTTGTACCTTTTCTCAAACCCACTGAAGTCAGACATCCTGAAATAGCTGGGTGTGTTTGCTAGCTAAATTTTTTCTCCCATGAAAACCACATCATAATAATGTGATGTTCTCCTTTTTTTTTTGTTAAGATTTTTTTATTTATTCATTTGAAAGAGAGAGATCACAAATAGGCAGAGAGGCAGGGAGAGAAAGAGGGGGAAGCAGGCTCCCTGCTGAGCAGAGAGCCCAATGTGGGGCTCTATCCCAGGAACCAGAGATCTTGACCTGAGCTGAAGGCAAAGGCTTAACCCTCTGAGCCACCCAGGCGTCCCTCGTGATGTTCTCTTACGTTAAATGAAAATTGTTAGTTGTTCCTGACTTCTAAAGACAGTTTGGACAGAGAAATGTACACATCTTTTACTAATTTCTTTTTTCCTTAATTTGAGTTGAGAGAGAGAAAGAGCGACTCACAGAGGGCCATTTGCAAGCTGCAGTGACATAACGTGTATTTTGTTCTGCATTGTGAAAGTCCCCAAAGCTCTGGTAAATGACTCCTGTATTTCCAGTCTATCCCCCTTTTTTGACCTTCATCTACTTCTGTTTTTGTCAGCCAGTGCTTCTTTTGTATGTGATTATCCTTCACGCCATTCCGTCTCCATATCGCAGTTCTTCCAGGCAGATACTCTGTACCTGGTGGCCCTATAATGTTAGTTGGTTGATCTCAGTATTTTGCCTATCATCAGACTTGTTGCCATCTATCACATTAATTTTCAGAGGCTTTCCAGGAGTGTATCAGGATCTAGCCAAGTGCCTAGTACTTACTAATCATTAGATGTTTATTGAATGAAGAAAGGAATGATAAAAATGTCTGAAAAGCACTGACATGCCTTTTCCTGGCTCAGCAATAATAATTTCCCCAAAAGCAGTGGGCAGAAACCATGTATACTGAAAACAGTTCTGCCTGTGGGTAGCTTTCTAAACCGTAAGTAGCTATTTCTTCTTGAGCTTCTCTCTGTTTTTTTGTTTTGTTTTGTTGTTGTTGTTGTTGTTGTTGTTTTAAGGAAAATGAGAGTAGTAAACCAGTGATCTGTAAGGTTCCTTTTGACTCCAGCATTTTGTATTCTGTATTCAGTTGAAATGAAGATTAGTTTCTCTCTGGATGTCTAGGCACCACTACCAAAACCCAGATCCATCTGCTTCACTGAGCTTGAGGTCCATGACTGTGTCACAGCAACCTGTCAGTCATTGTCTCCCATAACCACAGCAGGTGGGGCGAACATCGAACTTTACCTTCCTCTCTTTGTTATTTAGGGTTGATTTGTTCTAGAGAAAGAATACATTTATCGTTCTTTGTAAAAGTGTGTTGGATGCCTTTGGCTTCCCAGTTTCATTCCCCAGGCTGCCTGGGCATTGTTCAGTGTCAAAACCTTGAGTTCTGCCTCTCCTTGTTTCTCCTCTTCTTCCTCCTCCAGCCCCACAACTGTGTCCAGGGCACTTTGTCCTCCCCTTTGTTATTTACTGTACAACTTAACCACGTGTCTTTTCTTATAGTCCAGTTACCATCTTTGAGTCACTGTTGATTTTCACTGTTGGGCCTCTCCTTGGAGTCAATAGGTCTGTGTTCATCTGGTGCTAGAAGACACAGGTTGCCCCTTTCTTTCTCCTCTGGTTTCTCCGCTAGAGACCCGCAGCTCCTTTCACACCATCTTCCCATAGCTATTGCAGGGACTCTAACTGTGTTACTTGTTCAGATTTCATTTTCTTCAAAAGATCGGTTTGTTTGTTTGTTTGTTTGTTTATTTATTTATTTATTTGCTTTTATTTATTTGACAGAAACACAGCTAGAGAGGGAACACAAGCAGAGAGAATGAGAGAGGGAGGAGCAGGCTTCCCGCTGAGCAGGGAGCCTAGTGCAGGGCTTGATTCTGGGACTCAAGGATCATGACCTGAAGCCGAAGTCAGGCGGAGCCACCCAAGCACCCCAAAGATTTTATTTATTTATTAGAGAGAGAACATGAATAGGGGAGGGTGCAGAGGGAGAAACAGGCTCCCAACTCAGCAGGGAGCCCGACATTGGGCTCAATCCCAGGACCCCAGCATCATGACCTGCACCAAAGGCAGAAGCTTAACCAACTGAGCCACCTAAGCGCCCCTGTATTTCATTTTGTGACTGCCTCTGAACTCTGAACTCTGTGGAGCAAGGGCAAAAGGCACCAGAGAGCCGACTGCATGGAGCTGGGGGCACAAACTCTGTCTTGACTTTCTATCGATTGTGAACTCTGCCCAGTCACTCCTGAGGGTCCTGGCCATTGACCTGTGTGTTTGACCAGGAACCAAGATTAAGTAGGCTAATTCTGACTTTCATTCAGGAACACTGAACAATGTAATCTTGTCACAGTGCTATGAATCCGCTTTGTGAAAAATCCTGTGTGAGTCTGGCAAATTTTAGGTTAAGAAGAGACTAAGAGAAGAATCTTGTAACCAAAAAAATGGAAAAAGGAGGATAACTTCTTTAATGAGGATTTATTTTTAATAACTTTAACTTAATTCTGAATCAGATTTGGAATTTTAAAAAATCCTTGTGTTTTTTTTTAATGTTAAATTACTTACTACTAAAAGCCCAATTATTAACCACCCACCTCCACCCGCCAAGCACATAAAAGACTCAAGATTTACTGGGCTGTCCAGCCATGAAGAACAAGAAGCCACACTATCTGTGATACTTCACCCCTCCTAAATGCTTAGTGGACAAAATTCTACAAAAACATATTATGCCAGATGTTCTATTCTCAAAAGAAGCAGTTAATACCATCCTGTCTCTAGAGGAACAGATTATGTTTTTTTCCTCAGGAATGCAAAGGAAATGTCTTTTATACTTATAAGGGAAAAATGAGAGAAATTACCTGACATGAAAACTTTACTGATAGGAGAATAATCACTAGAACCAGTCTTAAAATGTGTCTTTGATTAATGTAAAAGGTTTGACCTGTTAAGTATTCACATTAATATTTTAAATTATCAGTTATAAAAGTCTCTTTTGTAGTATTAATTCATTTAGTATTTTATTAATTTAGACAGGCTTGAAAGTACTTCAGAAAACCTACGGTACTCTTTTAGTATTCTTGTTTTAATGTTTTGAAAGAAAACTGCATGTTCTCTAATGACTAACTTACAGCAAATGTTTAAAATACACTATTGTGTTAATAACTTGGATTATCCTTAAATATAGTAGAGTTTATGAATATATATAAACATTTGATGTAAAATTTCTTTCAGAATTTAGGAAGTGCATTTATTATAGATTATGCATTGAATGGACTAACTTGAAGGAGGTATTTTTGAATGCTAAATTAAGAATAAACTTTGAACTACATATTTAATTTTTACTGCTGTATTATATTTATTATACAGCAAAGTTAGTAATACATATAACAGTAAATTCAAAGTTGGGCTTCATGTAATTAACTGTGATTATGCAAAATCTACATTTACCTATATTACTGAAAAGCATCTTAAAATAGTTCTGAATACCTTCATTCAAATGTAGGTGTTGCTGGAATGATAATATTCATTTTGTCTGGTAGTTTATACCTGGCTTACAGTAACAGTGAAATGTTCAGATGGGTCTATCATTTTGAGGAAGAAATGATTAGCGTTAACCTGTTTTCCTGAGGTTAATTTCCTATTATATTATCATTCATTATTTTAGCTGCAAAATCCACATCTCTAAAGGGCTAACGAGATTGTCTTAAATGTGAAAAATAAGTCACTGAGTCTTTTTTATAAACACAGTAGAGCAGAATGTAGAGCACCCACCCCTCTTTTGTTCCTTCATGCCTTGAGGAATTGGGACTCCCCAAGGAAGCTCAGCTAACGAACGAAGTGTTGTTAAAGATAACAAATATGGTTTTCTTCTATGTGTATTTCTCCCACTGAATCTTACTCAGATCTGTAGATTTCTTTTTTGCTTAGCCAATGGACACTTTACTCCCTTCCCCTGTGTTAGGCCAAGCACTGTGTCTCATTTGAATCATGGCATCATTGCCCTAAGGTTAAGGTTTGTTTTGAGCTTAGAGGAATCTTGGCTGCTGTTTTCATCCATTTATAGTTATTTGCTGTTACTTAACCCATAATTATATTGGTTAGATGGCAGCGTTACTTTTCTGCGAGTCTCAAGCTGCCCTGTAATCAGCCACCTGTATTGTGTGTTCATCAATTAATAACCTGCCTTTGCTAACAACCACTCTGGACATAGGGAAGGTGGCGCTCTGGAGCTCTTGAGTCCAAAAGGGAGATCTCAGGGCCTGGAAAGAGGAGTGGGTCAGCTGTTCTCTCGGAATTAATGCCCGTCAAGACAGCCAGTCTGCTGCTCTTACTGGAGCTTACTCAAGGATGGATTTGAATACCTTTCCTTTTGCTTCTAACTTCTAAAGCTGTGCCAGAGATTTTTGGTGATCTGTTGGAAATTATTTGCATTTAAATGATCTCAAACACTTTTCACTGAAAGGCCCTGGCTCTTTTACTCTTTGTACTTGGTAAGCATGGTGAAATCATGATGGGATTGTGTTCTCCTATTTATTGCTCTACATTTTTCTGGGCAGTTTACAGACCAAGAGGGTTCCCCACCCTTCCTCACCCGCTCCTTTCCAGTTAGACTTTACAGTTAATGGTAAGAATGAACTTTAGACAAGTTATATAGGATTTAAATCTGTGTTTTTCAGCAGGAGACTTTATATTGAAGACTCACTGTCTATAATAAACAGGCTACTAATGATTGATGATGATGTGGAAATGCCTGGAGGGGAGGTTAAAACAATAAGAGGCCAAGGGTCATGAATTTAATATAATCATTTGAGACACTAAAAGAACAGGGTCACAAAGGAAGTTTATGGTTTATGCTGTAATTAAGAGATTTGGAAGACAGATATTATTCTGCCCAGGATCATATTTGACCTGCATGGAGAGGAAGAGGAAAGGATCATTTTAAATAAGGGGTCTCTGGGGTGCCTGGGTGGCTCAGTTGGTTAAGCAACTGCCTTCAGCTCAGGTCATGATCCTGGAGACCCGGGATTGAGCCCCACATCGGGCTCCCTGCTCGGCAGGAAGCCTGCTTCTCCCTTTCTCACAACCCCTGCTTGTGTTCCCTCTCTAGCTGTGTTTCTTGAGTGAAATAAGTAAAAAAATCTTAAAAAAAAAAAAATAAGGCGTCTCTGGGCAAGCAGTGAGAGGCAAGGAAGTACCCAACTGCTGGGAGCTGGGCCTTGAATGCATCTTCTAGGATATAGAGAAAGGCAAAGAAATATGGAGCCAGATCGTGTGTGTGCGCGCGTGCACACATGCGTGCATGTGTCTCACTGTCTGTGTCTGTGTTGGGGAGAGAGGATAAGGAGAGGCAGGGAAGTTAATGCCAACCTAAAGAATGACATTCTGAGAATAAACTGTAAAGCGCTATTGAAGAGTTTGGAGTCTGAGAGTGAAAGGCACGAAGCATGCTTCTGAATAAGTCTACTGATATACATTAGTGTGGAATGGAAATTATCACTTAGAAGCTACTGTTGTAATCATCTCTTGGGGGAAGGAGGTACCAAAGGGCTTAAAGAAGGAAGAAAATACATTTATGTGTTTTATAAAATATTTACTAACTATATGTAAAATATTTACTACATATCTGTAAGATATGTGAAGCACTCTGAAGGGGTTTTCCATATCATCTGTGTCTATTTTTACCATCCTATAAAGTAGGTAGTAGCCTATTTTTATAGATGAATGAACAGAGGCCCTTGAATCAGATAGCTAGTAATGGTAAAAATCCATTTCCAAGACTATCTGACTGCGAAGTCCAAGTCTTTATACTCCTAGATCTGACTCATGAAGCATGGAAATGGAGAACAGATGAACGTTTTATCCCCTATTTGATTTTTTTATCCTTTATTTGGAATTATTGAATGGATCCAAATTAGAACTCTATTCGTGCATATTCTTACATACATAATTGTATTTTTGTCAGTACACCTAAATTTGAATTTGATTCAGATGTTCATATATTAGACAACTATGTCTTCATCACAGCCTAAAAGAAAATGCTCTTTTCTGATAATTTAGAGAAAAATGTCAGTTGACAAAATTTGGGCCATTAGTATAATGATTATGAAGATCAAATACGAAGAGAGTATATTTACTACCAAATAGTAATTTTAGTATACAAGAAATTAAATCAGTGTCCTACTTTCCTAGAATAAAAATAATAGGATAAACTGGAATGTTTAGAAAAGAATTTTGGTTAATTTTTTTGTTGATTGAAAGTTAACTAGAAAGCTTTTAATATTTGTAGATCATTGAAGAAACACTGAATTTCTTGTTAATAGTAGAGAGAAGTTTATTCTTTAATGAGAGGATGAACTTAGTGTCATCACTCTAATGATTAATAACTATTTTACAGTTTTTGAAAATACATATATAGGCCATGTGGAAGAGGTTGGAGATCTGAAGAAGTATGTAGGTACTGACAGCCAGTGAATTGCTCAGTGTCAAAACCAAAAGTCTCTCTACCTCCTGCCTAAGGCTTTCTGAGTTTTATTTATTTATTTATTTATTTATTTATTTATTTATTTATTTATTTATATTTTTTAAAGGATTTTATATGTGTGTGTATATATGTATGTGACAGAGAGCACAAGTAGGGGGAGCAAGCAGCAAATGGAGAGGAAGACAAGCAGGCTCCCCACTGAACGGAGAGCCCAATGTGGGACTCAATCCCAGGATCCTGGGATTATGACCTGAGCCGAAGGCAGATGCTTAACTGACTGAGCCACCCGGCTTCCCCGAGAGTTTTGTGTTTTGTTTTGTTTTGTTTTTGAAATTCATCTTAGCTTGTTTTTATAATTTGTCACTTTGTTCTAAAAATAGTTTCTCCCAGAATATGGTTGGTTGAGAAGTATCTATTAGTTGTGATCTGGTTCAATGAGATCTACATATATATTTCAGGTTGCCGTTTCATCCTCAAACTGTGCTATGTGAGGACCTTTCTTGTGGGAACTTTTTTTTTTTGATCCTGATTTTTAACCTGCATTTCTTAAAGCAAAAATTGTTTTAGGTTCACAGATAAGAAGCAGCTCTCTGAAATATGTTCATTGACTCAGCTGAGCGTCTGCGTTGCCCAATAAAAGCTATTTGATCTGGGTGCTGTAAAGAGATAGAAATAAGCAGTCAGGTTCAGTTTTGGCTTCTGTAATAAGAACTTCTGTCTGTAACTTGAAGTCTTAAAATCCACACCTAGTGTAATCTTACACTGAAATTTAGAGATCTGAGTCTAAACACTACTGAGACTGCTAATAAGAGAGCTGAAATGATAATATGCCTATTTCTTTTAAATTATTTCTTTAATCCTCAGAGGAAGACATTGAGTGTTTATCTCAAGATGGACCTGATAAGGGATATATCTCAATATTGTTCACAAGATGAAGAAAATTGTAATTTCATATGTGTGTGGTGTTAGGCAAAAAGCGATGAATGCTTTTAGTTCCCCAAAGAAAATCAGTCCAGAGAATGAATTGGACAAAGCCAAAAGCATATTGAAAATGATGTCCCAAAAGACTTTTAGGAGCTGTAAAATTGAGTGCAGTGATGTAAGACTATTCACACATTTTATTAGATCCTTATAGGACTGCAGACCGATTGCCTCACTGAGATACTGTTGATATATTTAGGGAGGAAAGTGTGTCGGTAAGTCTCTGGCATTGACTAAATACAATGTAAGAGTGTATTAAAGGAATGAATTCTGTTGCACTTACAAATCCACGTTCACTTTATGATTCTGTTTTCTGAGATCCTTTTCTTGAAAATCATGGATCTTTAGGGAGGTCTGGGTGGCTCTGTTGGTTAAGTGTCTGCCTTCGGCTCAGGTCATGGTCTCAGGGTCCTGGGATTGAGCCCCGCATCAGACTTCTTCCACAGGCCGAGTCTGCTTCTCCCTCTGCCTGCTCTGCCTGCCCTCCCCCTGCTTGTGTGCCTGCACGTGCTTGCGCTCTCTCTCCCTGACAAATAAATAAATAAAATCTTTAGAAAAAAAAAAAAAAAGAAAATCATATATCTTCAAACTCTCTACTTGTGACGATTCTTCCTTGATAGGTACAGATGATAAATATGGTTGGGGAAAGTCCTAAACACCAAATTATGACCATTCAAAAAACTCATTATTAAAACTTGGTGGTTTGGAAATGCTGCCTTCTGTTTGATGAGTTTCAGATGAAATTTTGTCTCTTGTCTGGAATGTTGAATTGAGACTGAGAGCAGATGTCTTGGGGTCACTTGTTTGGGACCTTAAGGATCTCTTCATCTCCCCAAGTATAAAAAAATATAGTAATTATTTTACATATTCTTACGTAACTCTTAGTTAAGTTTTTTTTAGAAAGACTGTTCTTACGCTGAAGTCACAATCTGACAAGAAAGTACTGGGAGAATTTGACCTATTGGTAGAAAGATCCTGGCAGCTTTATAGACATGGGGTAAAAAGTGGCATTTTGAGTTAAAGGTGATCTAAGATAATATGGCTGCAATTTTCAAGCACAGGTCAATGTGGCATTTTATTAAAATAACCTAGGTTGAAAATGTCTTATAGTCCAGGTGTGGAAACTTTGTGGACAGTTTGCAGTGGTTTGGAATCTCTGTTGTACTCCACTGTCTCCCATTTCTCAAGTTCGCCTCCCCTAAGAGTGAGGTGTAGATTATTTGGAGATTTACATCAGGTTGGTATGAAAGGGTAACTGGAACAGAAGGGGAAGATCGGCTATGGTATTCGTTGTATTAAGGACTGTCGTCGTTTGGAATATGGTGTGATGAGTTAATTAAACCTTTCCAGGAGAATATTACGGTCTTGTGACCCATTCTCTCGTATATCTGAATGTCTTCTTGGTTCTCATATATTGTTTAGCTTTTTATTTTTTTCTCCAAAGTCTCTGTCAAGGCAGTGGGTGCTTAGCATATTTATTGTGGGTGTTGAATGACTATTGGCCATTTTGATGAAATGAATTTATGATGTGAGTTTTAATGGAATTTTTATATTTTGTGAAGAGTGTCTATGCTTTGTGTTTTAAAAATGTTAAATGAAAAAAGTTAAATGAATAAACTTCAATTGCCTTCTGAAATGTTACCTTTTAGACTTTCTCAGTGGTGAATGAAAATGAAAAATTAACACTGTACTGGTTTCGACTCTTTTATTTTGAACAGATTCTGTGACCTTGAGCAGATTTCCTAATTTGGACTTCAGTTCCCTCTTCTTTCAATGAGAGAGTTAAATTGGAGAATCTTTAAAGTTTGTTCTAACTCTAAAAATCTGTGATTTTGAATGAAGAACAAAGTGGAAGTTCAAAATAAATACGAGTATTCCTAAATTCAGTTAGATGAGTTTAATAAGAGAAGGAGGCACATTCACTAAAATTTTAGCAGAATTTTGATGAGGAAGAAAATAGAAAAGTTGATAGAGAAAATATTCCTTATAGTAGAAGTGGTGCAGAGAGTTGCACAGTAGCAAAGCCGGATATGGGATGTAATGACAATGAGATTTGTTTAATTAGAGCAAAGTGTTTTTCTTGGGGTAAGATAGTGAGTTTTCATATTCTTGTCTAGAAGCTCAATTTCTGATAAAATGAACATTTAAAATCTGAGTTTCTTTGTTTTCTGTTTGTTTTTTAAAGACTCTATTCATTTGGGAGAGAGAGAGAGAGAGAGAGCGCACTAACGGGGAGGGGGTGACGAACAAGCCAACTGCCCGCCAAGTTGGGGGGAGCCCCATGCAGGGCTTGATCCCAGGACTTGATCATGACCAGAGCTGAAGTCAGACACTTAACCAACTGAGCCACCCAGGCACTCCTAAACTCTGTTTTTAATAAAGTTTTCTTTTTTTAAAACTCCAACATTTTTGCTTCAGTACCTACCCACTTACTCCCCTTACCTTCTGCCCCTCCAAACCACAGGAATCATATTTTTCATTTCCTCTTTAACTGAGTTGTGCAGTTTCCTCGCAAAACTCGAAGTACAGCTAAAGTGAAAAATGTATTAGGCTGGTGGAGAATGAAAATAATACCACTTGAGATTAAAATGTGTCTCCTTTGTATTTCTCCTTTTCATTGCTCTTGATAAGAAGGGTAGATTATTAAGACCCATTTGTTTTTCTTAGAAATATCTCTTATTCCAGATAATGTTTGTCTGCTATAGCTTTCAGAAATTAGCATGTTTCATGCAGAACAATTTGAAAATGAAGGCAAAATTCTTAGACTACAAGTTACATTAAAAATACTGTGCCTGTCGATTCTACTTGATTCTTTTAATAATTGCCAGTGATGCCTTTGATCTGAGAAGGTGTATCTGAACGTTCTTTCAAACACATACATTGTGTAATTCCTAAGTCATTATTTCACTACGCTTTTTAATTTTTCACAAAGTATTCCAAACTTATAATAATAAGATAAAAAGATCTCCTTTGTAACAATTTTAAAGTTAAATCATTTTGAAAGTTTCAGACTGGAAACCTTTGTGCTAGTAATGACTTCGGGACTCTTGACATTTAGCTGGATGACTGATCCCAGTGTGTAGCTGCCAAGTAAAGAGAAGACATCGAGGCGCACGATGCGTGGAATCGCTTTGACTCTCTCTCGTCCGCTGGCAGCAGTTGCAGCCTAGCGGCTGCAATACCAAACCCATATCCTTGCATGTTTGAAAGCTGCTTTTCTTAGGCTCCCACAGTGGTTTGTATAGAGGAGGAGCCAAAGTAAGATGTCTGCAGAGACTTTCTCAAAAGCAATTCACTTATAACCTACAAAGAACTCCTTTTAGATTTGGTCCTATCGCTGTGCCCCGCCGACTTCTAGTGAAGCCTTTGCTGGAGAAGTCCTGTTAGGAAGAGGCCTGATAAGTTTTGCTCTGTTGAAATCTGTTGTGGAGTGTTTCAAGAAATGCAGCTTTAGAATAATTTAGAGCTGGAAGGGCCTCTCTGGGACCAGAAGGAGGGAACCAGAGGCTCAGAGGTCAGGGGATCTAGCCAAAGCATGTTTCTAGAGTCAGTATTTGAACCTGAGTTTTCAGACTTTCTCTTACGAGTGTTTTCACCATGTCAGAAATATGTTCCTATGAGTGGGAACAAATAAATAGCTAAACAATAATAAAAAGGACATTTTTAGCCATAGCTTAAGTTTTAAGTAGAAGTATTGCCCCAAGTCTGACAGGAAGACACAGAAGTTTCAGACCCCGGACACTGAAAGTGATTCAGAGTCGAAAGTGTAGTGGTCTGTACTTAACCCTGTGAGATGATGACAAATGAAAGATGGCAATTTTGAGGGAAATCAGAGCTTTTCCTCCCAAATGCTAAAGGTTGACTGTGAACTTCATCTTGATTGTCACTTCTTGAACACCTGTTAAGGAAATGGTGTCTCCTCAGCTGATGCACGCTTAAGGGCAGTATTGGTGGGAAGCAGAAATGACTCCTCCTGCCCTCTCCATCAACAGTATCAGTTTCCATTTTAGTAACTGCTGGGTCTGTTCTCCCGTCTCTTGGTCCCCTTGTCCGAATCACTGATGTGTATTGCTCCAGAGAAGCTGCGTTGCCCACATTCCACTAGGTTTTCTTTGATGATCTTAAAGAAACTCAGGTTTAACACCTTTATTTGTCTTTCATGCACGTGTGGGCAGGAGTTACTCACATAGACTTTTATTTTTATTTTATTTTTTAAAAGGATTTTATTTATTTATTTGACACAGAGAGAGAGGTGGTGAGAGAGGAAATACAAGCAGAGGGGACTGGAGAGGGAGCCCAATGCAGGTCTCCAGCCCAGGACTCTGGGATCCTGACCTCAGACAAAGGCAGACACTTGACAACAGAGCCACCCAGGCGCCTCGCACATAGACCTTTTAAATTAAAAATGAAACTGTAGGGGCACCTGGGTGGCTCAGTAGTTAGGCGTCTGCCTTCGGCTCAGGTCATGCTCCCTGAGTCCCAGGATCCAGCCCCGCATCAGGCTCCCTGCACCATGCACCCTGCTTCTCCCTCTCTCACTCCCCCTGCTTGTGTTCCCTCTCTAGCTGTGTTTCTCTGTCAAATAAATAAATAAAATCTTAAGATAAAAAATGCAACTGTAATATCTAAGAAGAGTTTATGAAAATATGCCATTTCTGCTTAGAGAAGAGGAAAAAAAGCAGTGTGGTAAGTGGAAAGGGTACTAATTTTGTGATCCAGAAACCTGGATCTTAACTCTCCCACTAATTCATTTGGTTAATTTGAGTTAGCCTTGGCTTCCTCATCTATAAATTGGAGGACACAGTGACCTACAAAAACTGGATTTCCAGTCCCTATCAGTTCTACAAAATGAAGCATTTCATTTTAGGAGGGTAGCTCCTTAAACAGATGTTATCCTATAAACACCCACGAACAGCAGTAAAACATGCATAGGATGGGTTGCAGATAACTCTCCTCAAAGTCAAAACTTTCATCAGTGGGTAGCATGCCCTAGAAATAAATTGATCATTTCTTTCTGCAGTGTGGGAATCTGAAAATATCTAGATTCTTAGAAGCTTTTAAAAATACAAACTCTGCTCCTGAAGACAAAATATTGGGTCTATATCTAGGGAACTTTAGGTAGATATAGATTTCATCTGAGTAAGTCTAGGCTTACGCTTTGAGCTAAACCATCACAGACTAAAACTATAAATATCTGATTTGATAACTCAGCCTTCTGATTTGCCTTGGTTATGTATTCTACATTAATTCTTCGCATGAATTTAATTTTAATTGGTCATAACTTGTGTTACTGCCACCCCTAATGGTAAAACAGGGCCTTTTCAGCGTGTCCATAGTACTGCTTTAAAGATTTTACTAGAAACCTGCTAGTTTCCAGTAAATCAGTATTTAGGCCAGTAAATTTGTTTTCACATAGCATAGAGCAATGGTAATAGTAATTACTGTCCTGATACAGTGGTGCTTCCCTTCATTATCAAATGATGTGGATGATGAAAGCAGATTTGTTAAATTGGATTTTCTTTCCAACTTGTGTAGGCTGTCCTTTTAGGTCCTGGAGCACTTAGCACGTAACTAAGCTCTTTCTTGCACTCTGTGGTGGTGGCAGAGGTTCAACTTGCGATTTAAAATCGGTGCTCTAAGTCAGAGGTGTATTTTTATTTATTTATTATTATTTTTTAAATTTCAAATGGGTGCACCTGGGTGGCTCCGTAGGTTAAACATCCAACTTTAGCTTAGGGTCTTGATCTCAGGGTCCTGGAAAAGCCCCATTAGACTCCCCACTCTGCTTGTCTCTCTGCCTCTCCCACTACCCCTCCACCCTGCTCCTGCTCTTCTCTCTCTCTGTCTCTCAAATAATTAAAATCTTTAAAATTTTTTTTTAATTTCAAATGAAGTATAGTTGACAAAGAATACTAGCTTCAGTTATACAACATAGTAATTTAACATACACATTATGAAATGCTCGCCATGATTGTTACCATCTGTCAGTGTACAGTTATTACAGTATTATTGAGTATATCCTCTATGTTGTACTTTTCATCCCATGACTTAATTTATTTTATAATTGGAAGTTTGTACCTCCCAATCCCCTTCACCCATTTTTCTCACCTCCCCTCTGGCATCCCCCAGTTTGTTCTCTGTTTTTATGAGTCTGTTTCTATTTGGTTTGTTGGTTTGTTTGTTCATTTTGTTTTTTAGATTCCACATATAGATGAAGTCATATTTGTCTTTGTCTGATTTACTTCACTTAGCGTAAAACCCTCTAGGCTCATCTGTGTTGTCACAAATGGCAAGATTTCCTTCTTTTCTGTGGTTGAGTCATATTCCATTACATACATGCACACACCCATTGTGTGCATATACCACATCTTTATCATCAGTGGACACTTGGGCTGCTTCCATATCTTGGCTTCTGTAAATGATGCTGCAATAAACATTGAGGTTCACATGCATATCTTTTCAAATTAATGTTTTTGTTTTCTTCAAGCAAATGTCCAGAAGTAAAATTACTGGATGGTATGGTATTTCTATTTTTAATTTTTTTTTTCAGCCATGGTGCCTGCACCAGTTTACATTCCCACCAGTGTGAGGGTTCCCTTTCCTCCACATTCTTGCCAACACTTGTTATTTCTTGTCTTTTTGATACTAGCCATTCTGACTGGTATTAGGTGATACCTTGTTGTGATTTTGATTTGCATTTTCCTGATGATTAATGATGTCAAGCATCTTTTCATGTGTCTTTTGACCATTTTGAAAAAACATCTGTTCAGGTCCTCTCCCTGTTTTTAAATTTAATTTTTTTTATGTTGTATGAGCTCTTTATATATTTTGGGTACTCCCACTCATGAGATATATTATTTGCAGATATTTTTTAGTTTTAATGTAGCTTCAACTCTTTATTTTTGCTTATGTTTTCCTTGCCTGAGGGGTCAGCCAAATACTGCTAAGACTGATATGCAAGAGTTTACTGCCTGTATTTTCTTTCCGGAGTTTTGTGGTTTCTGGTCTTAGGTTCAGGTCTTTAATCCATTTTGAGTTTATTTCCATGTATGGAATAAGAAAGTGGCCTAGTTTCATTCTTTTGCATGTAGCTCTCTAGTTTTCCCAACACCAAACAGGTGTGGTCTTCTAAAAATGATCTGCTACCCACCAGTTCAGATCAGAAATTGATAAGGGAATGCTGTAAAGGAAAGCTGTTTCCTCAGAGTAACTATCCATTAATCTAATTTTATTGATACATGATTGACTAATGACATTAGTTTCAGGATTTGCTGTTTGCAAATATTGGGAAGTAAGCCCCACACCTGTAATACCATCACTACACAGTTTGAAATTTTTTTGTGTGTGATGAGAATCCTTTAAGTCAATTCTTTTAGCGACTTACAAGTACACAATACATTAGTATTAACAATAGCCATCATGCTGTACATTAGTTCTAGGACTTAATTTATTTTATACCCGGAAATCTATGCCTTTTATTCACTTAGAGTAGCTTTTCTAACTACTACTTCTTAACATTTAAGTGTAAGCAGAGAAACATTATAAAAACATCCACTAGATGGCACTTTCTAATTATGTTTAGAATCAACTCTACAGCATTCTTAACTTAGAGTATAATTGAAAACAGAGTGTATCTTTCTCTGAAGGTTGGTTGTTGGTGACTATCATATAAACTTTCTTTTTTTAGGATTTTATTTATTTATTTGACAGAGAGAGAGAAAGAGAGATCACAAGTAGGCAGAGAAGAGAGGAGGAAGCAGGCTCCCTGCTGAGCAGAGAGCCTGATGCGGGCCTCCATCCCAGGACCGTGAGAACATGACTTGAGCCGAAGGCGGAGGCTTAACCCACTGAGCCACCCAGGTGCCCTGGACTCATATAAACTTTAAAATCTTCAAATGAAAAGTCTTTAATCAGTCATTTTGTTGTATCTCTCACTTACTGTAAAGAATATTTCTGCAACATCCCTCACATGTTCCTAAATACCACATGACCTTGGGAACTGGGATAAGTTAACACTGGGAAGCCTGCTTTCCTAACCTTTTATTAAATATTAAATATTAAAATTAATATGGCAAGTACAAAAATGGTCCTCTTTAGCCATCAATTAGAGAATAATGCATGTTTTCTGCTAGGTACATAAGGGCATTGATCTAGATATAGATTTTATATTTGGTATGCCCCCAAAGTTCCTTTAAAGTTAAGGTTCTAAATATCACTGGCTTGATCCTGTGGAACATTTTCAGCATTTGAGTTCATTTTCCAAGTAGTTAATTATTAATACACTGATAATTTTATTCTTAAAAGTGCATGTAAGTTTGTGAATAATTTGGTTATTCTTTGTTTCCAGTTAGTGTTTTAAAAAACTTATTGTTTACAAAAGCTTATAATATACCCCAATGTTTTCTTATTTTTTGTTTTTGAATAATTTGTATTTTAAGTTAAATTTACAATATACCAACAAGAAGAAAAACTCACCCATAATCTTGCATGTAGAATTAATGTTATGAGTAATTTAGCATTCATTCATCCAGGTTTTTTTATGGCCACGCATATATTAGCACATATTTATAATGTATTTTTATAAAAAAGAAATTACAATATTTTTATATTCCATGTAACCTGTCCCCTTCTTTTAACTTGACAGTTTATCTCAAATACCTTTTCATGTCAATAAAAGTATTTACACAGAATGCTTAGTCACTCTAAATTGTATTTTTTTTTAAGATTTTATTTATTAATTTGAGAGAGAGAGAGAGAGAGCTAGAAAGCATGAGGAGGGGAAGGTCAGAAGGAGAGCAGACTGTCCGTTGAGCGGGGAGTGTGATGTGGGACTTGATCTTGGGACTTCAGGATCATGACCTGAGCCAAAGGTAGATGCTTAACCAACTGAGCCATACCAGGGTCCTAAGTTGTGTCTTTTAAACCATTTTCCCACTGTTTATATTTGGGCTTTTCTCCATTTTTTTCCTACCAATAGAATTTTGAAATGCGGAGATTTTCCTTTACTTATAATACTAATGAGAACACTGGATTAAAGTGGCATAGATCAGCCTAGCAAGCATCTGTTTATAATAAGTTCTCAAGAATGTTGGATGAATTTGTTACTTTTTGTCTATATGAGGTTAATCATTATTAGTTGTTAATTATAGTTTATTTCAAGGTTATTTGAACGCTTAAATTATGTGATTAATTATTGTGATGTTAAGAATAGTACACCCTCAAGGTGCATACATACTTAACTATATTCGAGGCAGTACTCTAAGCAGTTTACATATATATAATCCTTACAGTGTGGTAGATACTGTTGTTATTCCCTTTTTCAATAGATGAGGATGCCAAGGCCCAGAAAGGCTAGGTTCCGTGCCCCAGGGAACGCAGTTAATAATCTGTTGATCCAGGTTTATGAATCCAGGAAAAAAACAGAGAGCCACACTATTAACCTTTATACCAAACCACATGAAACACTATATATAAAGAAAGTAGAGTTGAGCAGGATAGTCTGTGATTTCTTTCGAAGCCGATTTTTTGGTGTTTTTTTTTGTTTTGTTTTGTTTTTTTTAAGTTAAAAACAAAAAGGACTGTAGATCTATGTTGTTCTTTTTAAATCAGTGTTATCAGAATTTCTTATTTAATGCCCTATGGCAAGTTTTAAAGTTTATAATAGAGATTGCAGCCTTGCTACACAGCACATGTCTTATTTTGTAAGGATGACACAGAAGTACATATTTTTTAAATTTGTATGGCACTTACAGACCATGATAATAATATTACTTGAAATTTGGGCTCAAGGAGTTTTCTGGGGTTTGATTCTGAGCAGGCTTCTGTGAAAGTGAAGCTACATGGCTCCTTAGCTGCAGATACATTTATTTAATGAACATTTATTAAGTACCCAATATGTGCCAGACACCAGACAATGCCAGGGGCCCCTCGGTGGCTCAGTGGGTTAAAGCCTCTGCCTTCGGCTCAGGTCATGATCTCAGGGTCCTGGGATCGAGGCCCGCATCCGGCTCTCTACTCAGAGGGGAGCCTGCTTCCTCCTCTCTCTGTGCCTACTTGTGATCTCTCTCTCTCTGTGTCAAATAAAAAAATATATATATATATTAAAAAAAAAACAACAATGCCAGGCACTGGGCATATACAAAGATAAATAAAATGTCGCCTCTTTAAGAAGCCCCTGATACACGGCCAGCAGCATTGACCATATCCCAAAAGCAACAGGCTTCTCTGATTGTGCTTTATTACTAGCTTTTGGATTGTGTCTTTATGAAATGGGAAAACTACGCAAATCAAATTAATAAGTGAGCAAACAAAACAAGGAAATTTAGTATAGTCCAGGCTTTCTCTTTCCTCTGAACTTGTCCTGAGGGGAATGTGTAAAAGCCCCTCTCATCTTGATGTCCCGTGCTTCAAATTCCTCCGTACTCGGCTATTAAAAATTACTTTCCCAAAACCCATTTAAAAAAAAAAAAAGTGTTAATTTGTTGTTACTTGATCCCCTTGTCTCAGGGGAACAACTCAGCCTGGAGGAGTTGGAACTGGCATTTTAAAGGAGAAAGTCTGCTAGCAATGAACAGCTCCAGGAAGAAAGTCAGGCCTGAGTCCCAGGGGTCAAGAAAGGCTGGAATGAGCAAGTGTGTACCAGAACGAAATGCAGGATTTCAGATGCTTCCTGCCATGCCCAGAAGTATTACCGTAGTCAGAAGGCAGTCAGGCACTGACATGTAAGTCCTATTTTGGGGTGGTGGAGGGCTGAAGAGGCCAGATCTTGCCCACTGGCCACATGGGCTGTTTGGTTTGTAGAAAGGTCTAGAAAAGTTGTTCCCAGAGCAGAGTGGCATAAATCAACACCTCCATCTTCCTGTTTTACCTAGATCTACCTCTGAAGAGACTCATTTACCATCTCAAGGAGTGTCCCTTCCCAAGGCAAGTTTTTCAAAAGCCCAGGCTTTCTAAAAAGAGGACAGGGAATGTGAGTGGCAGTATACCTGGAAAAAGCAAGGGTGAAGTGATTTCTGTGTCCCTTCCCAAGGCAAGTTTTTCAAAAGCCCAGGCTTTCTAAAAAGAGGACAGGGAATGTGAGTGGCAGTATACCTGGAAAAAGCAAGGGTGAAGTGATTTCTAATTAAAATGAGAATGTTGATTGGCTTGACTCTGGTGACAGAGCCAAATGGTACAAGCATTAGGCTGTGTTGCACCCGACCGGAGGAGGCTGAGTTTTCAGGAAGAAACCACTAAAACCATGATCTAGGTAATATTTATCATTTGTGACTCTGTTGAATTACTAGGTCTTGCTGTTCTAGTTTTTCAAAGGCCCCTTCAGGTGTGGACGGGTCCTACAAAACCTGCCGCATGTGTATGTAAGGGGCACACACATGTATCTACTTTCTCCTGCAGCACTTACGCAGTTCTATTTTTAGAAAGTACAGATTTTAGTTCCAGATAATCTTTCATTGACTGAACAGGTTGGCTCTTTGTTGCTTTTGTGGAAGGTTTACATTTGCACATCATGTTTTATAAATGCCTGTGGGCTCTGTATTGTTTGGCTGACCAGAAGGCCCTAAACTTGCAAAACTAATTCATATTCAGTTTTGTTGCGTGCATCTTTACATCTGTTTTGCTGTAGTGGTTCCTCCCTACTGGAATAATTTTTAAAGTAACTGAATAGTGGAAGTATGATGGTATTGTAAGAAAATAATATTTTAGAAACCTGTTTTCATGAGGTACACCAATGTAGATAGCTCATAGGTAATCAACACAGCTAGACATAGAAATATTGATGGACATAGAAGTTTTATGACATTAGGACTATAACTCACAGGGGAAGTATTGAAGCTGATTGAAAATAACCTTAAGAATATAGTGTAGGGAAGCCTTTCATATCTGGGGAATGGGAGAGATGGGGTGGGGTGATGGTGGCGTTGGTTAGTGTGTAGTGGTGGAGGAAAGCCCTATGAAGCTAGTTTTTCAGGAAGTTTAAATTATCTTTAAAAAATGAATTTTTTAGGGGGCGCCTGGGTGGCTCAGTTGGTTAAGCAACTGCCTTTGGCTCAGGTCATGATCCTGGAGACCTGAGATTGAGTCCCACATCGGGCTCCCTGCTCGGCGGGAGACCTGCTTCTCTCTCTCTCACTCCCCCTGCTTGTGTTCCCTCTCTGGCTGTGTTTCTCTCTGTCATATAAATAAAAAAAAATCTTAAAAAAATTTTTTTAAATGAGTTTTTTATATATATGGGGTTTATTTATAGTATTGATTCTCAACTAGGGAGTCATACCGCCTCCCAGGGAGTGTATGGTGTATGGGAATTTGGGAGACATTATTTATCTCAGGTTGGGCGCTGCTACCACGTGGGAAAGGAAGGGGTAAAAACTTGAGATGTATGTTGACTCAGCAATGAGTGGAACAGTCTTGCCTAGTAAAGAATCGTCTCGCCCGGAGTCTCAAAAACTTCCTCATTAGGAAATGCTGATTGAGAGCATAGGATATTCCTATAAGTTGAACAGAACCAGATAA